>JACCIY010000387.1:0-50615 GCA_025506505.1 Flaveria sonorensis
TTAACAAGTAAAACTACAAAGACTAATGTCTGTATTTCAATTGCATCAAATCTGGTTCGTTTATAAATCCTATAGAAAACATAAGGCCTCATAAAATAATAACAAAAGGTTTGAAGGAGTCAACATATCATTTAACAGCCCTAAAACAGAAATGTAGTCAAAAGTAAAATTCATGCTACAATTGTTAATCATATAAAATAGTAGCCACTCTTCAAATAGCTTAAACTCCTATTCTACATCAGAAGAAGCAAACAGCGAAAGCCATATGTTTATGGATTTAATATTACAAGAGGATAGAAATCTAAAAATGAAACTGTAATATCTTTGAATCTAAGTTGAACTATGCATGAAAAGATATGTCAAAAGCTTACCACAAACGCATCAGGGAGCTCGTCAATTCTTGGGGTTTCCATTGCTTCATTATTCTCCTAGGACCCATCATGGGATCCTCCACTCCCACTGTCTTCCGCCCTTCATAGTGGCCATAATTGTAACCGTATTCTCTTTCGCCACAATTTCCATAGTAGGTTGAGCTCCAACACACTGTACCGCCCCTAACATAGTAATCCACCAGTTAAACAGGTACCAAACAGCACGAGCAAGAAATGAATGATCATTTTACCAGAAAAATCACCGAGCCTATAGACTTATAGAGATATTCACAGGATTCTACTAATCAAATGCATATATCCAAGTACTAGCCTTGCATCCTTCCATAAAAATACAAAATTTAAAGGTTACATAAGCTTCTAACTTTCCTAATAAAAAGCCTGGCTATAACAACTAAAATCTCAACAACAGAATGCACACATTTTCTAAACCAGTATCAAATGGCAGTTAGCAATAGCAACCAATACTGAATCACTAAAACCAGAGGCACATACAACACTAGAACCTTTAATCCAGGCTCACCAGACTCAAACAAAAAGCTCGGCGCATCACGATCGTCTTCTTTCACCAGACACTGTACGCCATAACCGAGTCAGATGATCCGAAATATCGACCTGTACAACGGAATCAAATTCCCACGCTTCGCAGCTTCCTTAAACCTCACCGCATGATCAACTGCACAAACACAATAACATCATCCATCACTCCACATTCCATCAGTCTTTAATAATCAAAGTATCAGATATTTAACAATTATTGTTAGTTTAGAGAACCTGATGGGGATTGAGCGGAGCATTTGAGAGTGAGGAAGCGGGAGGCGGAGGTGTTTGCGGAGGAGAGCGGGCGGAGGAAGGGCGGAAGGGAGCGGCGGAGCGAACGGCGGACGGGCGGCGGTACGGCGGCAGAGGGCGGTGGACGATGGCTAGGGTTCCATTGGTGGTTCAGAGCATTTGAGGGAGGTGAATATACAAGGTTTTATGAGTATCTTCTGTTTTACCACAGTTTCTTTATTGTGGAGATTTCTGACGACTGTTATCATGAGCAGGGTTTTAGGGCCGTTAATGACCCAATTGTTTATTTATTTCAAAAACGGTTACCCTCCAGAGGTGTTATGACAAATGGTTACCACCATCATTGGTTTTGGTCGAGTGGTAAGCTCATGATTAAAGCTCAGGAGAGGTAGTGAGTTCTAGTCCTGCCGGTAACAAAATATTATTGGTGGGCCGAGTTTTACAGTAGTGGGCATTTGGGTGGCGGGTTTTTCCCGAAATCGGTGGTTGTTGGTTTGGGTACCAGCGCTGTCTATGCTCGCGGGCGTATGGGGTGTCTTTTTCGCCATTGGGTGCCCCGGGTAGCCAGGTTTTAAATAGTTGGCCGTTCAAAAAAAATTTCTAACTTTTATTTTTGTTACCAATGACAACTCTGTAGATCATTGAATTATATTTTGATTTCCACTCTTTTCTCATACAGTTTTGTTGTATGTTTCACTGTTTTATTCACAATAAACATCATGACAAATCGAGTTCAAATCTATGCTATTACGATTGCCTTTTGGTAACAAAAATGAAAGTTAAGATTATTATCAGCCAATTGACAATATGGATTATTACCAACAATGGATGATCGTTTGGATTATTAATATTTAATTTGTCTTTTTTTCAACACGGGTTACACTCCAAAGGTGTTCAACAAAACTGGTTCGGGAAAAACTAGTTCGGTTTAAAAAAACGGTTTTAGTCCAAACCGATCAGTTTAAAAAATCCGGTTTTAGTCAATATGTTATTGATCCGTTTTTGTATACCGTTTTGGTAGCGCTACAGTCAAAACCGGTTCCAATAAAAAAACGGTTAAACCAGAAAAAAAACGATTAAAAAAACGGTTTGTAGTTTCGAGTATTCAGTTAGAAAAACTGGTTTGATCACACAAAAAACTAGTCCTGTTAAAAAACAACACCGGTTGAGAAAAAACCAGTTTGTACATGTTTATTACCTCACACCTAGAAATTGTACTTTCGATAGCCAAAATTCACACTTTGAAAATTTAACATATAATTTCTCTGTTCTTAGTATTTCAAGCAGAGTCCGAAGATGGTTTGCATGTTTCATCATAAGTTTTGGAATAAATAAAATATCATCAAGACAATTACGAATTTATCCGGATCGGATTCTACAGCTTCGGGACTTCGTTTACGGTGTCCGTTTCTTCATGCATCACCTCAGGATTGCCTATAATGATTCTAGTATAGAAAGGGGTTAAAATAGAAGAGATCATAGAGATTTGTGAGTTTTGAAAGCTTACCGAGCTTTCTTTTATAGTTTGGTTTCTAGCACCGATGCACACCGCATCACCGGAGGATGCGGGTCACATCATCTTGACGTGTTGCATGGCTGACACGTGTCCGCCAGATCATCGACCTCAAGCCCCTTGTGCGATGCCCCCTGCATCGTTGCTACGTGTCAACTTCCGACCCTTAGTCTTCAGCCACGTGTCAAGCATGAGCTCATTGTCCCACACTTTCGTGTCGATTACGAGTTTGCTTAGCTTGGTCGATGCGCCTCGCATCTCCTTTCTGATGCGGCCGCATCGGCCCTAGTTTTTTTCTCAAATTTTATTTTCTTCACTAAACTTCAAAATTTTTTTTCTAAGCTGACCTGGTAGCTCAACCTCAGGGCTTTGCCCTTTGGACCCCACTCTCAGGGGCGCCGCTCCGACCCTTGTTGTTCAGCGGATGCTTTGGGTCCGGGTCTATTGTGACAATCATGAAGAGGTCATCGCGGTTTGATAGATCACTACTTTGCAAAGCCCCCCTGTTATGACGGGAAGCTTTCAGAAGATGGTTCCAAGTAAGCAGATGATTATTCCAAACGATAGCTAATTATGCGGGCATGATGTGTTGTGGTTCACATTGATTTATGATGCTACAGGAAGGAAGAAATTTACAACTTTGCTATAGATCATCGCCGCATTGCGTCAATCGACTAACAAAACCACGCCAACACGTTGGAAAATGCTTGCAATGTATAGAAAACTACACAGATAAATGTCTATGAATTTTGTAAATCCGTCATCAATATTTAAAGGCCTGAAAACTTACTCAAACTGATCGTGAGTAACATTCAACACTTGTGCAATTGGCATGGAAGATACATGGTTTTCCTAGCATGCTAGGCAACATATATTGTATGCATTGGTAGTGAAGTAATAGCTTAACGCATGGTGCTACAATACATAAGAGGTGATTATCCGACTCCAACAATCATGCCCGACGCGATAGCACACAAGATCTATGATTTTGGCATGCTTTCTTTGGAGTTGCGAGTTCAAACAATGACAAACATGCATTGAAGTGTTGAACTATTTAACAACCTTTTTGTATTTTGTCATCTCCATAATCAACTGAGTACAAACTAAATTATAATTTATTTTTTCTGAAATATACTGAGCTATATAATGGGTAATATTAATTGCTTTCAGAATCTTAAACATTTAATCATTAAACATTCAGTACATGACACTTGAAATTGGTATATAAGTTTAGGCACGTCCATATTGATAAGGTGAACGTAAGATTAACATAATATATACAAGATATTAAACTTTTTAACTTAGGTTGCATTGGTCTTTAAGCTATAATGATAATTTGACAACTTTGTGTTGATTTTCTTTCAGATAATTTGAATGGTGCTGAGTTGTTGGGCACACAATAAGAGTGGATCAGTTGCTATATACAAAGAAAAAGGGACTGTACACGTGGCCGGGTGTAAATCTTTTCACGTGGGATACATGGTTTCATGTCATATGATGTTAATTCTCCTTACTCCTCAATAAGAGTAGAAGTCTATATCCAAATTACACGACTTAAATAAATAAATATAAAATAATCAGTTATTAAAATTATGAATTATAAACCATTTAAAGATAAAATATGATTATACTTACGTATAATAGATATTTTAAGTAAATAACAATAATGTATTTTTCTTAATTTTTGTTTTATAAAAAATTATGGTTTTTTAAATATTTCGTTTTAAGAAAAATGATTTAAAAAAAGTTCGTTGTATTTTTGTATTTTATAAAACTTTTGTTTTTTAAAAAGTTTTTTTTAATAAAAATAATTTTTTAATTTATTAAATTATCCATTTTAATAATACAATTAGTATTCAATATTTATTATTAATAATAGAAAGTGAGAAAAGTTAATATGATGAGGCCTATAATTTTGTCATGTCTTATCTTAGTTTTTTTTTTTTATAGATAGATAGACAGACAGACAAACAGATTATCAGACAGACAAACAAACAATAAATAGGCTAAAAACTCATTCATTAAATGGATTATAGTTAGTAATAAGCACGAAGAGTTAAAATGATATTTTAATATAAAATATGATTAAAATTATATATACGTAATAGTCCAAGAAATAAGCACTTATACTATTTTTAACTCTCTTATTTAAATACTTTCATTTTTAAACATTTGTTTTAAGGTTATTTTATAAAATTATTTTTTTATAAAAATTTTATTTATTAAAAACCCTAGTTTGTAATTATTATGGTTGTTTTAATAAGAATGTTTTTAGAAATTTTTTACCTTGTTTATAATTTTTTTAAAAAAGGACCGATTTAAAATATTTTGTTTCAAAAAGGTTTAGTGTTTTACAAAATTATGTTTCTATTTTAATAAAAAAATGTGATTTTTAATTTCCTTAATAAAATCTAGTTTTAAAAAAGATAGATTGATTTCTAAAAATATAGATGATAGAGAGAAATATAGCTTGATTTTTAATTTTCTTAATAAAAGAGAGAAATTAGTTTGAGTGTTTAAATTACCATAATACCCTTTTAGAGGGAAAAATGATACAAGGATGTTTAGAAGAAGGACAAGTGTTAAAAAAGTGGATCAAGAGAATAACAAGTGCAAGAAATTTTCTTTTATTAGATACAATAGATAATTTACAAACAGGGAGCACAAGAATATGGAAATTACAAAAGAGATCAAAAGAATACAAATATACAACAAGATATTTAATGAGTTATCCACTACCCCCTTCAAGTGCTATAGTTACGGACCTAATCGAAGTAAGTGCCAAAGTATTGAAATTGAGTGTGTGGGAGAATTTTAGTGAAAATATCGGCCACCTTAAGCATGATCGGTATGAGTTATTAGATACAATAGATAATTTTACAACAGAGAGCACAAGATATGGAAATTACAAAAGAGATCAAGAATACAAATATACCACAAGATATTTAATGAGTTTTATCTACTACCCCCTTCAAGTGCTATAGTTACGAACCTACACGAGTAAGTGCCAAAAGTATTGAAATTGAGTGTGTGGGAGAATTTTAGTGAAAATATCGGCCACCTTAAGCATGATCGGTATGAATTTAATATATATTTTTCCAGATGCCATGAACGCTCGAATGAAATGATAATCCAGATCTATGTGTTTTTCCCATTTGTGCGAGATCAGATTTGTAAGAAACAAGGCATTGCGATTGTCACAAAGAATCATCAGATGATTTGGTCGTAATGCATGAAGTTCACATAAGAGATGAGTTATCCAAACAATCTCTGCAATCGTGTTTTCCATTACCTTATATTCTTACTAACAACTACAACGTGCAATGACAGTTTGTTTCTTGCACTCTAGGAGATAAGATTGCCACCCAAGAAAATAGAGTAACCATAAATGGAGAGTAAAGTCTCTATCAGAGTAGCCAAAAGTGAAGTCTGAGTAGGACGACTATAGTAAAGACCCAAGGCTAAGGTTCCCTTGATGTAACAAACTATGTGTTTGACCGCCTGGTAGTGAGCTATAGTTGGAACGTGTAGGAATTGACTAACTTGATAGATTGCATATGAGATGTCCGGTGGGTGATGGCCAAATACTGTAGAGCACCCACAATAGAGTGATAATAAGTGACATCATGAAAATAAACCTTTAAGGTATAGGTTACTTCAAGCCCAAGAAAGTAATTGATTTCCCCAAATCCTTAATTGCAAATTTGTTATTTAGGCGGGTAATGAAATCGGTGAGAAAAGTAGGCTGGTTGTCAGATAAGATCAAGTCATCAACATAGATGAGGAAATACATGACACAATCATCTAGTTTTGTAAACAAAGAGAGACGTGTTAACACGGCTACAAATGAAACCATTATTTAGGATAAAGAACTTAGGCAATGAAACCATGCCCAGGGGCCTGTATTGTAAGGCCCCGTTCCGGGACGCTTACAGATGGACCGTCATGGCATAAATTATTTAAAATACTCATTTCTTTGCAGCGGAAATTAATAACTTTTATTTATAATTAGAACATGGTTATCTCATTACATAAATCATTTACATTTCAAAATACAATAACATGTCCAAATGTGGATGCCAGTCTCAAAACGTCCCCAGTAGCGTATGCATCCATGCCTGCAACTCCTCAGCATCAACAAAATACCTGCCAACTATTATGCATAAAAAAGTCAGCGACGCTGAGTGAGTTCTAGTTTTATATAAAAATACTTTACTTTCGTTAAAACATAACCTTCGTAATCGTATGCGATCACACATCATACGTACACATTGATAATATTATATTATCTTCATCATTGTTCAATTCATACATTCATCATTATCTTTCACTTCAATATGGATCATGCCTCATGCAATACCCGCTCATGTCCGAAGACCGACAGTACCGGGGTACGCGACAAGGACCCCTTCGAGCACAAGGACTCCCTTCGAGCCACAAGGACTCCCTTCGACCCACAAGGACTCCCTTCGAGCCACAAGGACTCCCTTCGAGCCACAAGGACTCCCTTCGAGCCACAAGGACTCCCTTCGAGCCACAAGACTCCCTTCGAGCCACAAGGACTCCCTTCGACCTTCGACACCAAGACTCCCTTCAAGCCACAAGGACTCCCTTCGAGCCACAAAGACTCCCTTCAAGCCACAAAGCCTCCCTTCGAGCCACAAGGACTCCCTTCGAGCCACAAAGACTCCCTTCAAGTCACAAAGACTCCCTTCGAGCCACAAAGACTCCCTTCGAGCCACAAGGACTCCCTTCGAGCCACAAGACTCCCTTCAAGTCACAAAGACTCCCTTCGAGCCACAAGGACTCCCTTCGAGCCACAAGGACTCCCTTCGAGTCACAAAGACTCCCTTTGGTCAATCTCATGGATTTAAACCCCTTACAAGTCTGTTGTGACACACAGTCACTCACCTCAGCCTGGCATACAAGTCTGTTGTGACAACATAGTCCACTCACCCCAACCATGGCCTATGAGTCTTTTGTGACACACAGTCACTCACCTCAGTCTTGCTTGCAAGACTATTATTACGTTCCACTTTTCATTATCGTTATCTTTCACTTCGTTTATATCTACTTTACGTTCATCATAGCCAACCACGTAAAGTCATACATCATACATAACGTATAATATAACATAATACATAAGTTTGAAAACCATTTACGAAGAAAGACAACACACCACACACAACACCAGGAACCACAACACAACACCAAGCGTGCACCAAGCATAAACCATCATATCATAACGGGACCTATCTCAAACATCACCTCTTAAAGCCCTTATGAAAGCCCTAAGTCCAAAACTAGCACAACAGGTCATTCTAGGCGCATCAGCAGAAAATTCTAAGTATAAAGCTCCTGGCGCATGGGAACTATTTGGGTGCATCAGCACTATTTGGGCGCATCAGCACTATTTGGGTGCATCAACACTATTTGGGCGTTTCAACACTTAGCCACAGAAACCATTCTGGGCGCATGGGCACTATGCAGGCGCATGCCCACACAGCCGTTTTCACTTTCTGGGCGCACGAACCACTGTTCAGGCGCATGACCCACCCTTAGCCAATTTCACACTTCCTGGGCGCATGGCACTATGCAGGCGCATGGCCACACTTAGTCATATTTTATACTTTCTGGGCGCACGGGCACTATTCAGGCGCATGACCTGACGCATCAGCCCTGTTCGGGCGCACCACCCCTGGGCGCATGAGAACACTTAGGCACATAACACTTGGGCGCATGAGGACATTTTGAAATATGTCTAACTGCCAAATTCACCCGAACACCATTCTAACACCATCCAAACACAGATCTAACATACTAAGGGCATCTAAAACTTACCAAGCACCATACTAAACCATAAACAAGCCTAGAACATACAACCACAGCACATACATCGAACAAAAGCTGAAACATATGGTTATCTTTAAAACCTTTTTTCCCGGTATGCATAATAGCCCCAAAACACTTTAAATCTGTAAAAGAGGGTTCTAGAAACTCACCTTGAGCAGCTCTTCAAACTAAACACTTCCACCTGCTATTTCAGCTTCAAAATCCCGAGAACAACCTTCTTTTGGCAGCTTCTTCTTCTTTTTCTTCTCCAAAAAACCGATTTCTTGCTCTCCTTCTTCTTCAGCCGAGGCCCAAAAGCAGATCTTTGCTTTATGGGGCGGCCATACCCTTATTTATATTAAAATAATGAGTTTGTGCACCTTGTGTACTTTGCCCCCTTCAATTTGTGGCCATTTACTTTTCTTTCTATTTACTTCCTTTTGTTTTTCTTTTAAATAAAAATTCGGGGTGTTACAAGTCCACCACCCTTATATAGGGTTTCGTCCCCGAAACCTGTCGCTTCTCGAACAGTCACGGGTACGCTTGTCTCACCTCTTCCTTGATCTTACATGTAGGCTTAGTCCCCTTCTAGGCTCCATTGTACTTGCACAAGTGAAATCACCATTCCCTTAGCCCTTCTTTTCCTTCTACCATGAATGACCCTCAGTTGCTCCACGTAGTTGAATCCCTCATCCATCCTCGCATGCTCAAGTGGCACGATCGTATCATCATTGATTGAGCACTTTCTTAGACGAGATACATGAAATGTCGGATACTTCACTTACACGTCGAGTATCTCCAGTTGACATGCCACTTCTCTTTCCTGAGCAACAGTTCAGATTAGTTCTTTACACCTCAGTATTAGCTTCACTCACTTTCGAAATCGGGTGATCTTCTCTCCCAAAACGAGGCCTTCATCATTACTCCATCGCCGTAGGTCAACACCAAACTCTTGTCGGGCGTGGCTGTTCAAACCACCTTGTTGCAACACTCGATGTTTGCCTCATAGGCTACTAGCCAATCCTTCTAAAGGCGCACGTCTATCCATCCATGTCTGTCCTGAACAGTCTAGCAGGAAACACGCGCTCTCTCAATACTATCGTGTAATTCTCTAGGACATCCGGTAACCTAGTGGACTTACCAATAGCAATTTCTACATCGAAGGATGCATCGATCTTCCTACTCCTAACGTGCAACTTACACAAAGGCAGCAGAATAAAACTACTACTAGCACCACAATCAAAGCACAAGGCACAAATTTAACTTACCAGAAACGTACCTGACGTCGCGTCGAAGTCTGCTCTAGCCTCCTCCTGGTCAGGGCAAATGCTCTAACCTTCATCTTCTGCTCTCCTTCCTTGCACCGGAGCTTCCAGCCCTTGACTTCGTGCAGTCTCTGCTCCTGTTTCCACTCTCACCACACCTGTAACATCTTATTGCACGACAATCCCTCGCCAAGTAGCCCTCCTTTCCACACTGAAAATAGAGATTCGATCCCCGCTTACATACTCCTGCATGCTCCTTCCCATATTTCTTGCATACCTCTTCCCTCTCAGACATCCTCTTCCGATCATCGAACCTCATCATCTTACCTCCAGCCACAAATTCACCATCATCATCATCCCGCCTTCCATTCCCTCTTAACATAACTCTGCTCTTCCTCCTCATCCATCATCGCCACCGCCTCTTGCTCGTCATACAACCTCCCCGCCAAATCGACCGCCGACCTAAACATGCTTGGCCGGGCAACGACCAGGTGTCTGCGGATATCTACCGGCAGACCTTGAATATACCTTTTAATCTTTTGTGACACAGGCGTCACCTGATCTGGCACCAATCTTGCCATCTCGTTGAACTTTGTGGTGTACTGTTGGTGAGTCATCGTCCCCGCCTCCAGCTGCAGGAACTCCCTCTCAACTTTTTCAAGTTCTCTATAAGGGTAAAACTCCTCGATCACCAATCTTTTCAGCTCCTTCCACCTCATCCTCCCGATCGCTCTGGTGCCCTCAGCCTGGACAATGTTGTCCCACCAGCATAAGGCTGAATCCATAAATGAGTGGGTAGCAAACTTCACCTTCTGATCCTCGCAGCACTCGCTGATATCAAGTACCGCTTCCATCTCTCTCACCCAACGTTGTGCAGCAGCAGCACTCCTATTTCCATCAAACACAAAAGGCCTACACCTTTGGAATGCTCCATAGCTGCATCCATTCGCAGTTTCCTGCACAGCTTCCTCATCCTCCTCATCATCACTGGAGACAACCATGTCAGCATCGGGTTGCTCCATACCCCTAGAACCTCCAGCTTCACCTCCGCGTCATGTGGTTCTCCTTCTCTCACTCTCCTTCTTCTCATCCTCCTTCATAGCTCTAATGACATCGGTCACTACAGTCGGCAGAATCATCTGCATGACCTGTTGGACTTCCTCTGCCACTGCCTCCTTTATTGAGGCTCTCAGATTAGCACTCCCATCCTCACCGTCCTGGTGACGAAGCTCTGGCTCATCAGAAACCGTCTCAGCAGTCTTAGCCCTGTTCCTCGTGACACGTGGCCTAACACCACATCCATCACGACCTCCACCTCGCGAAGCCTCAGAAGACTTACCACCAGCCATCTAAACACTACAAGATTCAAACACCAACACGATCAATCAAGGTAATAGCTCAAGATATGTCAAGTATAGTAAGTCCCTAATCACAGTGGCCATTGTGTTTAGCCACTTACTTTACTCTTCATTCCCCAAGCATTTCCTATCCTGACTACATCAGTATCTAAATCTACACCAAAGCACACAAGCCACATAACATGAGCACATAATACCGGTTAACATTAACTTACATAAAACCTTTTTACATAAAACTTTTACCTGCAGGCATGTAGCTACTAGGACTGGCATCCCTTTCCTTTCCGTCCCATTCTCAGTTTAAGATTATGTTCTTTTTTGAAATATTTACCCAATTCCCTTAAACTTTAGCTCTGATACCAACTTGTAAGGCCCCGATCCCGGGACGCTCACAACTGGACAATCATCGCACATAAAACATATAATTTACATTTACAATTCTAAAACATTGCAGCGGAATAATTTTAAACCATTTCATTATAATTGCTTTTGCAAAATAATACATTGTAGTTAACTGTTACAACATATCATAATTTGCATTACATCACAAAAACATTATAATTTAAACAACGGATGTAATCCAAAATGCCAAGTAGCTGCCCCGTGCCATCCTCAGCAATATTGACTTTTATGTGTTCCAGTTGGCAGGTAATGTTGCTGAGGATGGCACGGGGCAGCTACTTGGCATTTTGGGATGGCATCCGTTGTTTAAATTATAATGTTTTTGTGATGTAATACAAATTATGATATGTTGTAACAGTTAACTACAATGTATTATTTTGCAAAAGCAATTATAATGAAATGGTTTAAAATTATTCCGCTGCAATGTTTTAGAAATTGTAAATGTAAATTATATGTTTTATGTGCGATGATTGTCCAGCTGTGAGCGTCCCGGGATCGGGGCCTTATATGTATGAAACCATATAAGGCCTTATTTAACTTATAGATGTGATTAGGAAACTTATGATCAACAAAGCCCGGTGGTTGTTCCATATAAACACACTCTGATAGATAGCCATGAAGAAATTCATTATTGACATCCAACCGGTGAAGTTTCCATTGATAATAACAACCATGCTTGAAACCATACAAACCATAGTTGCTTTTACAAGGGGGCTGAAAGCGTGACAACCGGCAATTTCAAGTCAATACTCGGCCCCGAATTAGTCATAATTATACATATCATACATGAGTTTCAATTAATTTCTATTTATTTAAAGTCATCTCATGCATTGCGAATTTTATGCATAACATTACATGCATCGGCGACTTGACGTAATTACCGGTTTACACGCAGTACAACCGGCACACACGAATGTTGACGATACTTAATATATACTTACTAATAAATACAATAACGTGTTACAAAGTATTTTAGAATCCAAATTACATACATTAGAAAAGCTTAAAGTTATATATAAATCCAAACTTGTAAATTGATATTTTAACCGGATTTAATACTTTTGACGCAACTACTAGATACACGATGTATCACTAACATATCATAAATATTAAAATATATGATATCATATAAGTTTTTATAATATTTGAAAATATTTTAAAAAGTAAAAAGTGAAAATACAAAAATATGTAAGAATCCCTATAAGTGCAATAAATACCACTCAAATACCCAATACTACGTTGAAAATAAAACCTTCCACACTTCCCCCTTTTCCCTTTTCTTCATTTTACTAACAAGTAGGACACACCCACCCACCCTACATGTACCCATGTTGGTGAAAATTTTATTTGACTTTTATGATATAAAAAAATTCCTTATATGTGAATGACTTCTTTTTACAATACCATAAGCAAATATATTGACCAGTGCCACTTTCAACCTTACAACCCCCTTCATCACGTTTGATTGTCTACACCCAAAGCCCAACATATTCTTTTCCTTCCAAGAATTATAAACCTTTTAAATATGGAGTAAAAATCTCACAAGTCACCCTCATCTAAAACAACCACACCCCATCTATTATTTCTCCCTTCTCTAGATCAACCAACACACCATCATCCACATCCATTTATATCTCAACTTTGCTTCAAAAAATTTAAGTATACTCAAGTCTCTTAAGTGAGGTTTAGAAGCTTTTTGGTGACCTCAAGCTATTTTCTTCTTTCTTATTGCTTGATTTTAGTGAGAACATTCTCTTTATATATATATATATATATATGTCATTTTATCATATATGTTTCATATATTAGTTCATATGAAACTAATGATATTTTGTGTAAAATCAATATTTTTACAAACAGAAGGTTTCAAGGACAATATTCCACCCAACACATTTTTAACATAAACTAATTAATGATTATTTGTCATAAAAGTAAATGTTCATAGATTCATGTTGGACTAGATTACTACTTGATGATTTTACAAAAGTCATAAAAGGTGTCAAAACTCAAGAAAAACTTCAAATGGGTTAAGTTATATTATTAGATTCTTAGTACTATTTCAAGTATTATTATGAATATGGACTGTGTTTTTATAAACTATAATCATCTAAAAAGTTAGATTATGTTAAAAGTTAGGTTATTACTAGATGACAAGGATGACACATGACTAAGTCATTTTGACAAGGGACTTGAAATATAAATTTATGGATTTTATAACATAGATATTAGGTTATATAAAAAAATGGGTTAAGACAGGTAAATAAGTTGACTGATGTTACTAAGTATTTTTATCAAAGAATTTTACTATTAATTTTTATTAACTTTAAAATATAATAATATTATTTAATAATTAAAAGAAACCCCAATTCTATTTACGTTAGGGTTCATAAAAGCTAAGTGAACTAAACGAATAATTCTACCAAAGAAAATAGTTATATAATATTTATGTGCAAGTATATATATATGTATACATGGGTGTAAAAATATGGAAAACTCATGATTTTTTCTTAGATGTTAATATTTCAAATTATATATCAATTAAAATAATAGAAATATTATTTTACCAAGAAAAATAAGATTATTTTAAAACCCTAATTACTATAATTTCATATGTAAATTATATAATTAATTACTAAACACTCTAGTCATGTCTCAGGTCGAATCAAAATGATATTAATTACCCAAACAATATGTCAGCTTTAAAATACAAGAGTTTTTATACACTCTCAAATGAAATACAATTTATTAATATTTTCTAAGTAATATATATATATATATATATATATATATATATATCATAAATATCCATCCTATATCACCAACGGATAGTCGAGTCAAACACTTTATTACCAAGTATGTGAATGAAATAGTTAAAACTCACATTACACGTAAGAACAATCACTTAGACATAAGTTACCTTAATTATTCTAAGGTGAACTTAGGTTGGATTTCTCAAGCACTTGGGATACTCACCGGTTTTCATACATGATTACTCACTATCAGGTGAGTTCCACGACCCCATTTTTACTTGTTTTTCTTTTGGGGGAGATTACATGTAAATTACTATTTTCTTGGACACAATTACTTGTTAATGATTTCACATGTTATATAAGTTGTTTATTTACCGTATGAAGTCCCCTGTTATCGGACTATTAATTTATTTCCTAAAGCGAGGTAATCATGAATAGTACTATTGGGTTTAACTACTCCCACTCGGGTTAATTACCCTAACCTTGACTGGAGGTCTAAACAGGTGCATTATTAGCATGTTCACCCCTGTGCTTACGGTACGCATGGGTAAGGGCAATCTATTATAGTTGTAGTCTAGATTTGATTGTGGTGTTATTGTTGATTGACAATCAAATCATGAAAGAACTTGTGGTCCATTACACTGTTTACTATTACTTTAAAACCTGTGAACTCACAAACTTTATGTTGATATATTTTCATGCATGTTTTCTCAGGTAACTGAGGTTTGCATCAGGATAAGTTATCAAGAAACTCATCCTATTTAGGGTCATTCATGCTATTGGGATATTATTTTTAAATTATCTTGTTTTGAAACCAATTTACGTTAGTTCTACTACTTTTGCTATTTAACTCTAAAAACAATTATGTACTTTTAAATTTATTTGCAACATATGTTTTACCAAATCATATAGTCGTCGATCGGTGACTTTGATTCTATGATGATCACACCCCGCGGAAAACTGCCGTGGTTGGAGGTGTGACAGAAAGCGTGAGAGTAGTCAAGACCTGTAATTTGGCTAAACCCTTAAGCCACTAAAAGAGCTTTATAGCGCTTGATGCCACCATCTGTTCAGAACTTGGTACAGTAGAGCCATTTGGAGCCCATGATATTTCGGTTATATGGGCAAGGAATTAGCGGGCAAGTTTTGTTGCGATAGAGAGCATCAAGTTCTTGGTGCTTGGCATATACCTATTTCGCATCTTGTGATGGGTTTTGTATGTCTTAGGGTGCGAAGTCGCCAAGAGATCTTGATGAAGAGGAATATTAAGAGTATGAGAGAGGTCGTTGTGGTGACGTGGCTTAAAAATGCCAATCTTTTGCACGTGTGACCATAGGATGCGTTGAGATAGGTGGTGAAGGAAGGGGTGGTACAAGTATAGGACTAGTGGTGTTAGGAGAGTTTAAAGTTACAGGGGTTGATGCAATCAATGATAGTGTAGGGAGTGGTGTAGATATGGGATTAGTGACATTAGGTGAAGGGGAAGGCGATGCGATATTGGATGAGGATGAAGGTACGAGATTGGCAATGATGGTGAAGGTCGCATGGGAGAATCATCCATGTAGAGAGTGTAAGGTGAAATTACATAAGGGGCCTTTGGTTGTGGTTTGGGCACGGGCAATTTAAGGTGGGTTAGAGATGTTACAGTCATAGGAGCTGTCAAGAAAGCTTGTGAGGTGAATAATAGTGATATGATTCTCATGTGTGGAAGTATCAAACGGAAGTATGTTTCATCAAATCGAGCATGTCGAGTGACATACACACGAGCGGTGCAAGGGTCCAAGAACCTATAACCTTTAAACTTAGGATTATACCTAACAAATATATATGATAGACTTCGTGGAGTAAGTTTATTTAGCACATTTTAGCACATAGTAATGTAAGAGAGGGTAAACCTGACAACCAAAGGCTCGTAACGACGCATATGCGGGTGTGAGATTGTATAGTAATTCGAAGGGGGACTTCCCATTTAGCAAAGGAGACGATTGATAATATATACACCCAAAGAAAAAACATCAACCCAATATGTCGGAGATAGTTTAGCACTAAACAACATAGCCAAGCCAGTTTCAACAATGTGTCAATGTTTCTATTCGACATGACCATTTTGTTACGGAGTATACGGACATGATACACGACGAAACGTGCCATTTTGTTCAAATAAAGTCCGAACTCGATGTTAATAATTCTGTACCCCATCACTGTGAAAGGTTTTTATTTTTTGTGAAAATTAAGTTTGGACAAATGGTACGAAGACGAATAAAGCATCAAAAAATTTCGACTTGGCATGTAATGGGTACAGCCAAGTGAAGAGAGAGAAGTCATTAATATACGCCACACAGTACAAAAATTACCAACCGAGTGAAGTCATTAATATACGCCAAAGTGGAGGTCATGGGTTCAAGCCTTACTTGGTGCAATATACTCCAAGTGGGCTGGGGGTTTTACCACAGTGAACCCTTTGGGTGATGGGTTTCGCTTGCAACGGTAGGCAAGCCGGGTCGCCAGCGTTGTCTGTGTTTGCGGACATGTGGCATTTAGCCAGTGAGTTTACCCGAGTGACCGGGTTTAAAATTATTCATTGGCCGTTCAAAAAAAAAAGATTTGATTGGCGAAGGCCCCCATAAATCAAAACTAATTCCAATGGTATATATGCCCGGTTATTATTATTATTATCAAAAGGTGGCCGTTTTGCTTAAGGCAAATTGGCATGGTGAGCAAAGTCTTGGTTTAGGTAAAAGCGAAGTTAGTACAAGTACCCAAGTTTTCGCAATATATTAATAATGTCAAAAGAGACGTCCTAAGCGAGAGTATCACACTTTATAGGAGGCTTTAGGACACAAAGATGATGAAACCAAGGCTTCATGCTTATTATGTAGAACATATAAACCGTCCTCACGGCAACCCTGCACTAGGACCTTCTTGGTTTGACGATCTTAAGGGATCGAAACCATTGTCTTCGGTTAGTTTACTTACTGAAAAAGAGATTAGGAACAACTAAAACATTTTAAAATTTGGGAACCAACAATTTTAGTAGTACTCTAATGAGAAACCAGAAGAGATTGCCTGTTACCAAAAAAACTTTTCATTAGCTTTGGGATGCAAGGGGTTGGTAATACCACTCGAAGAACCGGTCATGTGATCTCATGCGCCCGAGTCAACGTACCAATCGGGCATGGGAGTAGTAACATGACACGAAGCATAGAACGCACGGTCCAAGTGATCATCAGTCGTAGCAGCAGTAGCGACAAAAGTTGAGAGCTTTGAGCAGGCAGTTGCATAATGGCCGTGAGTTCGAAATAACAGGCAATGTGGCGCCCTGTGATTTTGGTTAGTTAAGTTCCCAGAGGTCCGGTTGTTGTGACCACGGTCGTGATGGTTAATGGCAGTAGGATTATTGTGACCACGTGAATTATTGGAGTTGGGAGAGATGCTTTGACCAAGACTGGTGTGTTGAGCAGACTGCAGAGAAGGCTATGGATGGGGAGGAGGTTCCATGGAGAGCTTTAATGAAGAGTTCATGACTCTCTGCTCTAGCAAGAAGATCGGGAAAGGAAGGAGATGGGCAAGTGGATCGGACAGACATAGAAAAGATCTCAAATGTCAGGCATAATCCACATCAGAACCAGTGAAGTTGATCGGTGGGATCAACCGGATGACCGATAGCATTCAGTTGGTCGCAAACAGATTTGAAGGAGCGACCAAACTCCCAGACCGAGCGATAAACTTTTTTGCGTTAAACGGAGTTGATCCCGCGGATTCTGAACACGTTCAACAGAGGAATTGCTATAGGTTGCCTCAAGCACTACCCAGATTGCTCAAGCAGAAGGTAGGCCAACGACAACACACACTGCTGCTTCCATGAGTTAGCGTTGAGGGAATTATAACAGCGCCTTGATCTGCGGCACACCAAGAAGCAAATTCCGGGTTATCTATGGTTTTATCATTTTGAAGAACTGGTTTGAGGGGGTGCGGTTCAGGAACCATCAACATGGTGAAGGAGGTTTTGATAGGAGAGGAGATGCATCATTTGATTCTCCGAATATAAATCCTTGGAAGAAGATTACTTGATTGCGAGCATGTGGGCTAGGCTCTTCATGAGAAGAGGTTCATTAGAAGTTGAAACCATGAGAATAGAGGAAGAAAGATTGACGGATGTGGGGAGACAAAAGAAGTTGAAGAAGAGAATAGGTCAAGAAGGGGAAAGGGAAAGGGAAAGGATTGGGGGAATGTCAACCAAATTGGCTGATACCATGTATGATGATAATTCTCATTACTCCTCAATAAGAGATGGTCTATATAAAACAATAATTTACAAAGAGAGAGCACCAGAATATGATAATTACACAAAGAGCAAAGGAATACAAATATACAACAAGATATCTAATACACATATTATCTAATACATGTTAATCAAGGGCAGTTGATGGGATCTCATTTGTCAACAAATGATGACTCAGCAAGATCAATAGCGCGTGCAAGCGCTGCAGCTTTGTTCTCACATTCTCTGAGTTCATCAGAAGGATCACTATCAGCTACTATACCTGACCCGGCTTGAAGGTGGGCCAACCAATCATGTCGCATGTTCACATCCTGGTACTTGTACAACGTGTCATGACGTGCTGCTGTAGGGAAAACGAATGTTGCTATAGCCAAGCCAATGTCCAGGTCACCAGTGAAAGAGATTCCCCCAAACCCACCACTGTAGGGTCCACGTCTAGTCACTTCCAGCTCATCGATCAGTTCCATGGCTTTCACCTATTGCATAAAAGTTTTGAGTACCACGTAACTTGATTAGCATCTTATTTTGTCGATCAACAATGTAAAGCACATATTATTTGAAAAGGAAGTAATGAATGGTGATTAAAATTTAGAAACCTTAGGGACCCCGCTGACTGTTCCAAATGGTAAAGCAGCACGAAGGGCATCCCATGAGCTTAACTCGTCAAGCAGCTCTCCAGTTATCTACAAAGAGACCAGTTTGAATCAACCAGAAACAATAAATAAATATAAATAAGCAAAGTTAATTTTAAGTAACATTTAATCTGGAAAATTGTAAAAATTCAAACTTTTATACAAATGAATTAACTCACATAGAAATGGCTTTTGGTTGCTTTTAAGGAATGATTTTTGCACGAAAACAAATACAATTTCAATCTGTTTGAATCACCAGTTTCTAAATTAAACATAAACCAGTTGTGATTAACCAACTATGCTGCGTGTGTAAGAATAAGAATTTACCGTAGAGCTGATATGCATGACATGTGAATAGCGTTCAATATTCATCAGTTTCTCTACCTTAACAGAACCAGGTTTCGCAACCTGCACGAATGTCTTGGTTTAATTCAAAGTAAAAAATTGAAATATAAACATCTATATTAACATCAAAACCAGTTGAGATCATGAACAAAACTTTATGGTGATTTTGGACCATCACTTCCAGCCTATTAATCAATCCTAACCGTTCAGTTTTGGGAAACTAGCATATAGCTATACAGTGTGGGTATGGAAAACACACCCACCTTCCCAACATCATTCCTCCCTAGATCAACCATCATGATGTGCTCTGCACATTGTTTTTCATCATGAAGTAGCTGCTGTTCCAACATATAGTCTTCTTCAGGTGTCTTCCCTCTCCTGATAGTCCCAGCAAGGGGCCTATTTGTGACTTTTCTCTGTCAACAAGAGCAACAAAGATTAGTTATTCAGAACAGCAGCAATACAATTTTAGAATCATTTACTTAATTTAATGCAACGTCTTTTCGGGCTAAGAACTAAGGAGAGGTGGCATTTCAACCAATTTAATTTATAAATGGATGGTTTTGTTTTATGATTTAAAATCACAAGTCTAGCAGGCAAAAAAAAATATAAAGATAAAGTAAACGGCAAATAGGAGAGAAAGGCATTAAAGTGTATTTTTAAAGCATAAAGCCTCCTAATTATGTATTAAAACAACTAGATTACTATTGATACATGTATTTTTGTAATCGTATTTAACTAACTGTTAATAAACCTACAGAACCAAGGGTGGATGTAGAATATATTCTGACTTATTACCTTCTTCACACGGGTAAGAATTTCAGGACTTGAAGCAACGAGAATACACCCTCTGGCCTGGGTGAATGAAAACACAAATACATTACATCATTAAATAACACCAGTGAGTAACAATAAAATGCCAACTTCAAGTATCAAAAGAGCAGAGAACCTGTAAGTAAGTCATATGTTGGGTTGACTTGGGTTGACAATTCTCAAGGCCCTGTAAACTTCAAATGGATTCGCAAATGTACGACGTTCAAAACGCTGACTTAAGACAATTTGAAATATATCCCCAGCTAAAATATGCTCTTTAGCCTGCAGCACTGCCTCCTTGTACGCTTCACTTGTCATGTTTGACTTCTTCAAAGAAGGTCCAAACAGGCTAGTATTTAATTTAATTGACCCTGGAGAAAGTTTTGGTCTGTATTGGAAGTCAATCAGAACTACCAATGAAATATAGGTGTCACTTATCAATTTAAATGAATTACTCACAGAACAATATCATGAACTCTGGACACTAATGTCTCCAAACGATCTGTTCCATCTTTAAAAGCTTCATCAACGGAAGAATATTGATCCATTCGCACCCAATGTATCACATATGTGTTCTGGGGGTTGTAAATTACCAAAAAAACAAAAAAAAAACTTAGAAATAATGATATATTACAGAACAACAACTATG
The DNA here is from genome assembly GCA_025506505.1 of Flaveria sonorensis. NCBI lineage: Eukaryota > Viridiplantae > Streptophyta > Magnoliopsida > Asterales > Asteraceae > Flaveria > Flaveria sonorensis. The sequence continues at coordinate 21,023 of JACCIY010000387.1, forward strand.
CGGAAGGGAGTTGATATGTTGAGAGTCAAAAGACAAAACCTTCTTAACATGGTCAAACACAATCACATTATCATAAAGGCCAAGATGAACATCTGGAAGGTTCCTGTCATCCTCTGGTGCTTTCGAAAACGGAAGCTTTTTCTTCTCTACATACCGCACCGTGTCATAAGAGAAATAACCAACCCAGCCACCTGTCATTATGAGAAATGAAAATTATAGCCATGTTTGTGCAAAAGAGATAACAAGCAAAACTATAAAGACGTAGACTAATGCCTGTATTTCAATTGCATCAAATCTGTTCATTTATAATCCCTAATAAAAACATAAGCCCCAAAAAATCAGTAATGAAAAAAAAGTTGAATAATATAAGTCAGCATATCATTTAAACAGGTTAAAGCCAAAATGTAGTCAAACGTAAAAAAAATTACTACTAAATGTGGATCATATAAAATAGTAACTATTATCAAATAACCTAAACTCCTATTCTACATCAGAAGAGATAACCAGCAACTAAAGCTGTATGGTTATAGATTAATATTGTAAGAGGGATAAATCTCTAAATTGTAACCGTAAATTGTTTAGATCTAGGTTGAACTATGCAATGAGAAGATATGTCAAGATCTTACCACAAAATGTATCAGGGAGCTCGTCAATTCTTTGTGGTTTCCATTGCTCCATAATCCTCCTAGGAACTACCATGGGATCCTCCACAAACTCTTCCGTCTTCCGCCCTCCATGGTGGTCTGTTAGTGTAACCTTATTCTCTTTTGCCACAATTTCCATAATAGGTTGAGCTCCAATCACACTGTACCGCCCCTAACAGCCCAATTAAACAGGTATAAATCAGCACCAGCAAGAAAATGGATGATCATTCTTAGCAGAAAAATCACTGAGCTGCATAGACGTATAAAGATATCAACATGATTCTACTAATCAAATGCATACATCCAAGTACTAAGCCTTGCAACCTTTCAGACAAACAAACTACGTGTACAACAGTTAGGGTTGTTTGATAGCGTTTTAATGGTCATTAATAGGCAACTTTAATGCTGAATAGTTAAGATGTACCATTAATATATTACCTCTTAACCATTCAGCATTAAGGTTAAGAGGCTATGAACCATTAAGAGGTAGCTCATTAAGAGGCTACCAAATACTCTTGTCCAATTCCATAAAAATACAAAATCAAAAGGTTGCAGCATGAGCTTATAACTATCCTAATAACAGAACCTTGCAACAACAACTAAAATCTCAACAGCAGAATGGACACAATTTCAAAGCAGCATCCAATTTCAATAGCAATCAATACAACAATACTGAATTTACTAAAACCGATGGCGCTTACAACATTGGAAGCCTCTAAGCCAGGCTCAACAGATTCAAACAAAAAGCTCAGCGCATCACGATCGTCTTCCTTAACCAGACATCTGTAAGCCATAACCGGAGTCAAATGATCGGAAAATATCAACCGGAACAACGGAATCAAATTCCCATGCTTCGCAGCTTCCTTAAATTTCCCCGCATGATCAACTGCAACATGATCAACTGCAAAAACACAGTAACAATCATCGATCACTAAACAATCCACACTCCATCAGTCCTCAATCATATTCCGCAAACGAAGCAATTAACAACCGATCAAAATAACTAAAACTATCAATGTTTCACCGTGCTAATACGATCAATCTATAAGATCACTTAACAACTAGTGGAAGTTTGAGAGTACCTGATACGGTTGGAGATTGAACGGAGCATTTGAGAGTGAGGAAGCGAGAGGCGGAGGTGTTGTGGCGGAGCGCGGCGGAGGTGTTGTAGCGGAGCGCGGCGGAGGGAGGGAGGGACGAGGCGCCGGAGCGGACGGCGGACGGGCGGAGAGAGGGTGGCATAGGGCGGTGGACGATGGTGGTTAGGGTTTCCATTGATGGTTTCAGAGCAGTTGGAAGGAGGTGGAGATAGGAAGGTTGATGAGTTTCTTCTGTATTTATAGATTCTCTTGACAATTTTGGCGACGAAAACACGATATTATCACCAGACTGTTTAATTGTTTTATTAGTAAATATTGTTAATTAAGTTAACTCGTGTATTATAAGGATTAAATATAAAAAATATTAAATATAAAAAAAAGTATAAATGGTTTCTGTTGTTTGATCAGATTGCATTATTGGTTTTCATATTTTAAAAATTACAAAGTTAGTTTAAACTTTTGTGTAGTTATTGCAATTTAATCATTAAATTTTACAAAAGTGCAAAGTTAGTTTAAATTTTATGTGGGTGTTGCACTTTAGGTCCTTAAATTAAATTTAAATATTAGTTTAAATTTTATGAAATACATAATAAATTTAATGCCAGTGACCAAACATGCAATGATTTTATAAAAGTTTGGACTATCTTTGTAAGTTTTAAAGTTAGTTCAAACTTTTACAAAACTTTTGTTTTTTAAATTTTTTGGCTTTTTTCAACAAGGGGCTAGGCCCCACTCAACCACAAATAAGCATATGTAAAAATTTATTAGAATGGATAAGTCATCAAAAAAAAATTGGCACCAAAGTAATTCTTTTTTGTTAGTTGTTCATCTAGAATTCATGTAATTTTGTTCATTTAGAATAGTTAATTTGTTCAATCCAATGGTTTTTTTGGCCCTTCACAAGGTTAAATTTCAGCAACTTGGGCTTTTGTTGGGGAATTGTTAATTTTATAGTTGTATAAATTTGATATTTGCAATCTCGTGATGAATGACAGTAGGTTGGTTATTCAATCTCACAAGATGATCTAGTAAAGGCATCTAAAAGGTTTTCGAAAAGACCATTGTTCTAACATTCTCTAAGTAAATATTTTGGATTGTGACTGCTGTTCGAAAAATTGTTCAATTGATAATCATGGTAGCAGGTTTCGCATTCCATTCTTTAGTTCTTCCCTAATTGCTAAAATGTTCATTGCTAATCCCTAAATCGCATCAGATTGAGTCGAGCAATGGTAGAAACAATTGTTGATATTCATGACAAGTTCTATTTTTTATAGCATGTATTAATCTTGTTTTTGTATGGCTGTTAGCTGTGTGGTTACGAACAAAAGGACCAATGGCATATTGTTTTTAAATGTGATTTCATTTGTAAAGTATGTTTCAAGGTTCTTCTGTGTAAAATTTCATTGAAAACAATTTAATTTCAAGTAAAAAAACTGTTAGAGAAATCCTTATTTATTTAAAGTGAAACCAAAATTTGAACTTGTTAGGCGGTTATAATTAAGACTCAAAGATTGCACTTGCTTATACTCGATACTTATAATACAGCTGTAACAATAGTTCAAACTTAGGTAACGTGGGTATGATGTATGCCGGTATGGAACGATGTTTCTAATTCGTGATTTATTTATTTAAATTCTTAACATGACATCGTTATTCTTAGGAGTGAGATCATACATTAAGCGACTCGATGACTTATTTTAACCGACCGAAAAATCTTGGATTCGTCACTGATGATTATGATGGATGAAGGGAGAGGGTGAGAGAGAGGGGGGGAGATTTATATGAAAAATATATATAGTTTTTATATTTTTTTTAAATTTTATGCTAGAGATGCACTATAATCATTTTACATTGACTTAACAGAATAACACTAACGGTGTTAACGAACTAGATGAAATTTGTTACAAAAATAAAACTATTGGACTAAAAAAGTTGTTTTTAAACTTTTGGACTTAAATGGTTATTTTAACTAAACCTTAGGGACTGAAATAGTAATTTACTCTTTTATATTTAAGTGTGTCTCATTTAACAACCCTTGTCATTTTTAGACATATATAAATATTACTAATTATCAACTCATGGTTGTTATACTATATGCATAAAAGGTTTTTTTCCTTTTAACTTTTTATTTTAAACCCAATACTTCTATATCTTTTACAATTTAACTCCTATAATTTTTTACTTTTAACTTTAGCCCTATATACTTTTAGTCTCTTACAAATTTTTCATTTACATTCCGGTCTAAATTTTAAGAGTTTACACGTCATAACAAGTGTGTGTGGTTCAATGTTGTTACGTCGATTTTTGCCCATTTAACATCCCCTCGCAACGTGCGGGTCCTAGATCGAGTTATTTTTATTTTAATTTTTTTACATTTCGAGAAACCACACTTTTAATTTTTTTTTACGTTTCACGTGCGCGATTCAACGTTTTTACGTCTAGTTTCCATTTGATTTATTTTTTTGTTTTTATTTCTTTTTTAATAAAAGTTTTTTCGGTGTTGGTGGTCGCTGACGGTAGTGTGAAATTGATGTTACTTTGTATGGTTTTGCGCCCCCCGTCACAACGTGGGGGCCTTAATACTAGTTAGATTTAATAACTATAATTATGACCTATTAATTGTAGGAAATATGTGATCGAGCAAACACGATAAACACCAAATTTAGTAAGAACAAAACCACACTTTTACAAAAACACTAAACCATCTATTTATACTCAACCTATACTATTCACAACCTAACTCAAACACTATTAAATAATCCATTAAAATATTAATAAAACTACTAATACTTATCTCCAAATCTTTTCCTTTTTTTTATCTTGATTTTTTCTCCAATCATATCTCTAACAAATTAAGATTAACATCATCATTATCCCCTTTAATCCTGATTTATGTCACCTAGATCTTGTATCATAAACAAGACTCGTAACTGATCTACTTTAATTTAGGAACCAATTATCTCGTCTTTTCTTTATCCAAACCTTTGTCATGTAGGCCATGATCATCATCCAGTCCACTTGATCTCGAAATCTTCATCTTGTTCATAATCATCGTGATACTAAGCATCATCATCTCCTTGATATCATTTTACGCTTTCCTCTATACTTTTCTTTTATTCGTTGTTGTCTTGAATGCTTTCAATGGTTTCCTTTATGACTTAAAAGAATCACCTTCTTTCTTTTTCTGACTCACAAAGAATCACTCAACTTTCTTTCTCATTAATCGACTCACACGAAATCGTTGTTTTGATCACACAGGTCGTCTTTTTCTCTTGGTCTTATCTAGCTCACACAGAACCATTCCCCCTAGCTCACTCAGAACGCTCCCACTGGCTCACTCAGAACCGATCTTTTCTTGGCTCATACAAAAACAAACTTTTCTTGGCTCATACAAAACCAAACTTTTCTGGCTCACACAGAACCTCGTTGGTGGTTTTGATCTTTGGCTTACACAGAATCACTTAATCTTCCTCTTGCTCGATTTTCACGTCTTCTTCCTCCCACAATTGTAGTTTAAGCTCTGATACCAATTGTTAGAAATATTAGATCAAGAAAATATGTTAAACACCAATTTATTAAGAACAAAATCACACAAATTACAAAAATCCTACACCTTTATTTATAATAGATAAACTTGTATCTCACTTCAACTCTAATTCCTAATATAACTCAACTTATCAATAAATAAATACTAAGTTATCTTCAAATCTTTTCTTCATCAAAAAGTATCTAACAAATAGGATTGACATCATCATTCTCCTCTTTATTCCTGATTTGTGTCACCTAGATTTTGTATCATAAACAAGACTCATAACTGATCTACTTTAATTCAGGAACCAATTATCCCGTCTTTTCTTTATCCAAACCTCTATCATGTAGGCCATGATCGTCATCCAGTCCACTTGATCTCGAAATCTCCTTCCTCCCATGATCGTATTTTAAGCTCTGATATCAATTCTTGAAAATATTCGGTCAAGCAAATATGTTAAACACCAATTATTTAAAAACAAAACCATACAAATCACAAAGATCCTACACCTCAATTTATAATAAACAAACTTGTATCTCACTTCAACTCTAATTCCTAATATAACTAAACTTATTAATAAATTAATACTCATATTTATCTTCAGATCTTTTATTCATTTATCTCAACTTTTTCTCCAAACATATCTCTAACAAATTAGGATTAACTCTATCATTTTTCTTCTTAATCCTGATTTGTACCACCTAAATCTTGAATCTCAAACAAGATCCATAACTCTTCCACTTTAATCGTTGGACTATATACCATGTATTCTTTCTTTTGATCCAACCCTCGGTCACGCAAACCATTATGGTCATCCGGTCCACTTGATCTCGAAATCTCCATCTTGTTCATAATCATCATGATAATAGGCATTATAATCTCCTCGATATCGTTTCCTACTATCCTTTTTTCTATTCTTATTCGTTGTTGGCTTGGTTTTTTTTCCTTTATGATTTACAAAGAATCACAAACCTTTTGACTCACACATAATCAAATAATATTCTTTCTCCTCAATCGACTCACACAGAATCATTGTTTTTATCACATAGATCAACTTCTTTTGTTGGTCTTCTCCGGCTCACACAGAGCCTTTTCCTTGGCTCACTCAGATCCTTAGTCTTCTTGGCACACGCATAACCTTTTACTTCGTGGCTCACACAGATCCTCTTTGGTGGTTTTGATCTTTGGCTCACACAGAACCCTTTCAATCTTCTTCTTGCTCGATCTTCACGTCTTCTTCCTCTCACGATCGTCTTGCAAGCTCTGATACCAATTGTTGGAAATATTTGATCGAGCAAACACGATAACACCAAATTTAATAAGAACAAAACCATACTTTTACAAAAACCCTAAACCATCTATTTATACTCAACCTATATTATTCATAACCTAACTCAAACACTATTAAATAATCCACTAAAATGTTAATAAAACTACTAATAATTATCTGCAAATCTTTTTTTTATCTTGATTTTTTCTCCAAACATATCTGTAACAAATTAGGATTAACATCATCATTTACTTAATAGTAATTCATATTTGAGAGTGGCAATCTTATCTTTTAAAATAATCAAAATCCGTTTTGTCTATTTCTTACCAATTTGATTGTATTTTCAAATGTATATTTTTATTCATTATTATAAGCTAGACAATTGGATATATTGTTTTAGATGTTTTAGATGGGTGCCATAAGAAATGAGGGGGTGGTGTGGAACCATGGAACATTGCACCCCTATAGCACTGTGGTCCACGCGTATGGAAGAATTTGGAGGAGTGATCCAGCGAATGTGGAAAGGAGGTAACAAGTTATTGATTTAATTCGGGTTTAATCTCGGGCACAGGCGTAATTTAGGTGGTGTAGTTTAAAGGGTGTGTGCGTTTACCGTTCAAAAAAAAAGTTATTAATTTAATTTTTTAAAAATTAATTTTATTTTTATAAAACTACTAAAACAGTCAATTTATTTGTGAGTTCTATGAAGACGAGTTTGAAGCAGCAGTTAGGTTATAAGAAATTAATGATGCCCAAACGAAGGCTAAAGAATAACAAATACGTAATTGCCATACCACAACAATATTCACATGCATTTGGTGGAATAGATTTACCACAACAATTACCACGTTTCACCCCGACGATCAATAATTCTAGTTCTTTTAGTTGTTATTTTATATTTGAGTGTCTTTAACTATTGATTTTTATAAATGGATGTTAATTTTTAGCCGATATTAGTTTTTATTGATGGATATTTTAAATTATTATTATGTATGTATTTTTATTTAATTTAGAATTTGTTAAAGAAAAAATATTAATTGGTTTAAAAAATAATTATGATGTGAAAATAAAAGCAAAACCAAACCCTTAAATTATGGAGATACGTGAAATATCAGTGACAACTGATGTAGCGGTAATATGACCGTACGAAAGATTGTGATGTGTGAAACCATACTCGCTGCCTAAGGAGATAGAAAGTTCAGGATGATTAGGCGGTCATGCAGCACCTAAGAACCAACATGAGAACATACACATTCAAAAACTCTTATCATTTGTTTAGACAAATTAGGTTTTAATAACTCTAATTATACTTATTAATTAATAATTATTCATATTTAATGAGTGTCAATTATTTTTATAATGATCAAACTCCAATTTGCTGATTATACCATCACTCATTTAGTAATGTCGGTGGTTACAGTTACACCGACAAGGGCTTTTTGGGTATTTCGCAATGCTTATGTCCGCGATGGAATCTTTTAATTCATTTTTTTCGGCTTCCATCGAAGTTTTCCTCCGCCGCTACCGTTCGTCACACCACAGCGACAACCACTGCTGCCGCGTAACGGTTTCGATCTTTATCTGGGAAAACAAGTAAAAACTCTTGTGGTCGAACGTCGTTAAAACCGTGGCGGCACCTCGTGTCACCAGATGAGAAAGACTCCAGCAATCATTGAAACTAATGTGGATAGCCATATGTAGGCCGCTGACCCACACTCCGACAGTCGTGGCCTCGAAGAAGAAAGATTTGATGAGGATAAGACGATCGGTAACGTGGTGAGCATCGGCCGGAAATTGTAGGGAGAGAGAGTATACAAGAAAGTATAACGAGAATGAATAAATTAATATATGTGAACCTGAAAAAAGTTTCAATACAATTTATTGAATAAAAGGATGCTAGCTGTCACAAATCTAAACTATTCAAATCATACTAGTTTATACAACTACGCGTGTTGCGTGAGTAATGGACGAACTAAAACGTTTTAAGATAACTGTTGGGCTCAAAAGGGGTTTCGTGCGGCTGCTGACCGTCAACGGTAACCTCGCCAAAGCAACCGATACCACTCCACCAATTTATCACGACCCTAAAACAAAACAACAGCAGTCTAAGACAGCGGCAGAAACAACTAATCAATAAACCAAAAGAAAACGAAAATAATAAATGATACCATTTGAGACACGAAACCACCAACTAGACTCAAATGAGGTTTTTCTCATCATCATTGCTGGCACTAAATCTCTGTCAAGTTGTGGACAGTTTAGCCCAAACGCGTAGATGGCGGTAGTAAACTAAGCACCACCACCGTGTGTCCAATAAGAGTACCAAGCAGAGGAGCAAATGAACATCGCCAACGGGGTGACTAGACAACCAAATCGGAGCACCAAACAACCGACATGCAACCACTGATCAAAACCTAACGCCGACGACACGGGAGGTGAAGAGACGGCGGTCAAGCCGAGCGGCAACCGCCGTCGCAGTCGCCGGCACCATAAAAAATCACATCCACTGATTTACTCTCTACAACTGGAATTGTTGACCACAGGAGAGCGCCGCCAAGCCAGAGCAGTGAATGCCTCCGTCGTCACCGGCTGCACGGGAGGCATGTAGTCGGCAGCCAAGCCGGAGCGGCCACCACCGTCGTCGTCACCAGCAACACCAAACATAAAGCCCCTCTCTCTCACAGATCTGTTAGTCTCAACCTCGACAGATCTGAGCGGCGACCACCACCCCAACGCAGCAGCGCCACCCGACGGGTCTCCCCATTCCTCCCCTCCGACTTTTTGACAACCACAACCATAGTGATGATTGGCGACACAGACCTGTAAGGGACCAAATTGCCACCGCCATGGTGAGCAACGACACCAACAACAGCAACGGGGAAGCCAGCCCTAACCACCACTAGCAACCACCAAAAAACCAACTCTGAAACCAAACGCCATAACCTGGCAAGATCAGCGCACAACCACCACCATACCCACCGCACCACCGGGCACCGGTAGAAAGAAAGTGGAAAGACATGAAATTAGAGTTTGCGTCAAATAGAAGGAATGGCACGTAACCCAATGCGGAGTGAAATACCAAAAACACCCTCAATTACTATTCATTTGAACTTGTTACCGAGCATACACTGGTAGAAAGAAAGTAGGAAGACATGAAATTAGGGTTTGCGGTCAAATAGAAGGAACGACACGTAACCCAATGCGGAGTGAAATACCAAAACACCTTCAATTACTATTCATTTGAACTTGTTACCGAGCATACACCGGTAGAGAAAAAAGAAAGTGGGAAGACATGAAATTAGGGTTTGCGTCAAATAGAAGGAACGACACGTCCAATGCGGAGTGAAATACCAAAAACACCCTTAATTACTATTCATTTGAACTTGTTTTTAAACATACAGGGGATTACTATTTTTTCTTAGTATTTATCATTTTTTATTATACATATGTACGCTTCTTTTATAAATAACTTTTTTTGTTTTTCATTTACTTATTTTCTTTACTACACACTTTTTCATCGGCTTTGATGTTTTTTTTTATTGCGTTTACGTCTCAATGTGCGATACATGACCACGTTAGTATCACAAAGACAACACAACGAACTTCGACGTTCGTAAGGTTCCACCACATCGCACGAGGTGAAAAATATCGTTGCTTATTATGACATAGGTTATTTTGTATATTTACGGCCATCTAGTCATTCGTATAGAAGTTGGGGTAAATGAAACTAATTGATGCTTGTGTTCTTTATATTGGCAATATGACATTGAACACCAAACAAATTTACAAATCTCCGATTAGATTATATCATCAATAGTACGAAACTAACAACAAAATACTAAATACTAAATAAAACATATATTTCATAATAAACAACAAAATAATAACAAGCTAATCCAAATTGATTTTTTTTCTTTCTTTCAGAAAAACATATGCTAAGGTTGTATGTTAAAACCAAAAGAATTATATAACTTCAGCTAAAATAATAAAAGACGTTGACAGAACTAGAGCTTTTAAGTCGGTGGTTATCATAAGATTTTCTTCTCTGCTAACTGCAACTAAAAAATACTGATCATGTTTCTTAAAAATTGTAGTCATCATAGGGTCAACGGATCCTCTAGATTCTCTACTAGTTCCGCCTCTGGTAGGAATTTTGCTCTGCTGTTGTATATCATGCACCATTGACAAGCACAATTTGAAACCTTTATGGTCAGGTGCACTATGGCAATAATCTGTAATAAGAGAGAACATATGGGCTTTTTAAATGAAAACTTTGAGATGTAAGATGGTTAAAAAACACTGATTTCTAACCTTACAATTAACTTGAAATATACTATAAGTGTTGATGGTTGAATTTTACTGAAGACAGTTCCTAAAGAAACGAATGCCCTGAAACAAAGAACTGAACAGTTACTATACTGGACATAAATGGCATACTGGATTATATACACAATATTAGATAGCAAACAAGAACACCCGAAAGTCAACACTACCCAATTTTCAAAATTCAGGCCAAATCGGGTTAATATTTATAAGTTCTTTTATGTTCATGAATCAATCTTTTTACGGGCCAAAAAGAGCTTAATAAAGAAGTAAACTAGAATCGTAAAAATCCAATGGGTTTGCTAGTTTACAAATACGCACAAGCTAGAATTTAGGACTTAGGACTAGCTCATATTGTTCTTGACTTGTTCACAAACCATTGAAATGAACCAAACCCAAAGCAAGTTCGCTGGTTCAGCCGTCTTGAAATGTATAGGTTTGGTCTGCAGTTTTGATGCTTTCAAGATTCTGCTTGAAACCAGCTATTTATTATTTATTTACTTTAGGTTTTAGATATATACAATTATTTATATGTATTAAATTTATGAGTTATTTTTCTTATTTTAAAAAGTTTAATACAAACTAAAGCATTTGAAAATAAAAGAATAATTTAAACCTTCAAACTACTAAAACTGGCCAGTTGCCAACCTACCTACCGGTTCAGTTTCTCATTTTCCAAAACTGTAATTAGTGCTTCAGCAAGACTGTGAAGACTTGATATTATTATCCTACTTTACTGTTATTACACAATTTCTTTTTTATTATTTCAAGTAATGGCTACAATTATTTATTTCTATTAACTAATAGTAGCTTTCCACAGTTGAATATAATGTCTTGACTCTGATTGATCATGGTATATAAGTTATTATTTGTACCTGCAATGCAAAACTAATGTCTGCTTCATCTACCTGCAAAGTCACTCTTCTTAATTTATCATCTCTAGATTGACCAAGTTTTAGGATTCCCTACAAAGTGACAGCAATTTATGAAACTTTGCTACAAAAAGACAATTTATTTTAAATTTTAGTAGATAATAAAGGTGTTGGTGGTTACCTGATCACCTAGCACTCTACACATGCATGTAAGTTCCATTATACCAACGGGTGGTATCAATGTTGATTTGCAGATATCAATATAAAACTTGTTCAACTGTAAAATAACTGATTTTGATCAGAAAAATGGATAAATATAGAATCATATATTACAATTCATCCTTGTATCATGGTTCATGAAAAATGATATAAATATTATGTGCCCATGAGATCACTTAATGGGTTCTCATGGTTAATAAAAAATGTTGATATAACTATACCTCTCCTATTGTTGTATCCTTCTTTCCTTACGGAAAGCTTCACAGCAGAACAGAGTACAATCTACAAAAGAGATGGTAGAAAATTAGTTTAGTTCAAAGAAAAGATTGGGTTGACCCACTAACCTTGTTTTGACAATTCATAAATAATGAATGTGTTAAACTGTGAATTATGTTCACAATGCAATATTGAAATAAATAGTATTCTAGACCTTTAAATGAAAGTGTTTATACTTTGAGCTATTTTCAACCCAATTGACCTATTTGACCTATTGACTTTTTAGCTAAACATTTTGATTTGACCCATTTTGAGAGATAAAACACAACCACATCTTTAGAAGTAAATGGGTCAAGATCATCACTTGAATGTAACTGTTTAGCTAGATGACTTTGACTTTAATGGTAGAAAAATGGTACCTGTTGATGCTGTGGAAGGGACTGTATAGTGTCAACTATGGCGATTTGTAAGCCCTTGACAAAGCAATAGCCATATGATCAACCCTCACCTACAACAAATTTAAGTAGAAGCAATAATATAAACACTAAAACCAAATTCAAATGTGGAGATTATTTAAGGAAACTTTACACACAAAGAAACTAAAATGGTGATGTGTACTTGTGTAGTCATCTCAAATCAAAGTGAAAGTTTTCATGATCTAGTTGATAAATACTAAACATCATAAAGTGACTACATAGATACTGCACATATCTAGAAGCAAGATTACAAATTTTGTTTTCAATCTGATAAAATGAAATTAAAATCATAAGAAGCAATTTAATGAGAAAATTACCATGGATGTCAAAGTTGAAGTGCAGGTAGATTCTCTGAGCTCAGATTCAAGCATCTCAATTGCACCCCTGGAAACCAAGAAAAAAATTCAAGATGAATTTCTGCCTTCAAAAAATTAAGAGAACTTGTAGGCCATAAAACAATTATAAATAATTTTAAAAAATGCCAACCTGCAGATACCAAGAGCTTTCCTCATATCTCCAGATGCTGCAGCTACTTTCTGCATATATTCAAATGGCATCTTAAAATAAAAAACTTATAACACCACCTACTTTTATATTACTGGAAGACACATGAATCAAATGTAAGTAGATAATATTGAGGTGTACTCACTCGTGCACAGAGTTCCAGTGCTTGTGGCTGGAAAACAGTGTAAGGAAGTACCTGATGAACAAAAAAAGCATAATATAATTAGGTTTTCAGCAGAAAATGGTTAGTACTAAACAAAGTATAAAGTAGAAGCCGTGAAATTGTTAATATTTTCTAATAAAGTAACTTAAGAGAAGACCATGAATGCTAACCATCAGCCGTTGTTTGAGAATGATCATGATTTGATCCATGGAGTAGGCTCGAAAAGAAACAACCATTGGTTTACCTGGCATAAGATAATTTAGAAACCTTAAATTAGTGTGACACCAAAAAATAGCATATCCATTTTGTCTCCTTCCTAATTAAGCTTTGTGAAAATGTATATAATCCAAAATGTAACAAAAACAGGAAGCAGGGTGTGTATGTAGAGTTTAATTGAGAGAACATAATACTCACAATTTAGAGACTGTAGTTTTGGGAGAAAACGGTCTGCTAAGTCAATTGCATTAGCTATACCTGTAAAAGAAGTTATTATGAGGAATTTTAAATATATATATACAACAAATTAAGTTCAAATACATTCTAACAGGCTTACCTATCAATATAACTTTTGAAAAAGGCAATGTTGTTAGCATAAATAGATCATGAAGAACCACTCGGTCCTTAGTAATCAAGTAATCCAACTCGTCAGCTATAACCAACCTGTTTACAACTCATGTATTACAAGATAGTGGATCGAAGGCAACTAAATATATAATCTCATTACATATCAAGTTGTTAACAAAAATTAATAGCTAGTCATATATCCTTGCATATGTCTCATGGGGTGTATTAAGTGATGTATCTTACATCATTTTTGTGTCGGGTGACTTCTGCTTCTGAGAATACAATTGCTGAAGCTGTCTTAAGGGTGTAGAACGACCATTGACTTTCTTATTTGATTTACTTTTTTCAAGTATCTGCAATGGATGAAATTTTAAGCATGATGCTGCTTACAGATGAATCTATGCATATCAATTTCATCATAAATTTTCACCTTGTTGAAAATTTCCAAGGTGCTTGATAGAGAAGTACAGTTTAAGCCAAAATATCTGGCAGTTGACCACCTATCTGTTAACAATAACCATGTTTCCATGAGATGACTGAAAGTAGTGCATTGAATACTAACCCGAAAAAATAAAAGACACCCACTGAGCATGTGTTAAGAATACTAAACAACATTTAAAAGGTGCAAGTAAACAGGCATTTTTAACACATGCATTTTTGGTTCTTTAGGTGGCTATTGATTTTCTGGAAGCAGTAACTTAGGTGCAAACAGATAACTAGTAAAGAGCTTCCAAAACTCAAATTGTTCTTCCTAATGTATATGCACCACAGCCATAACCCAATACAACTAAGAACCTAAATTGCAACTCGGGCTCAACCTTTTGGAGGCCTAAAGAAAATTCTAAAATTGAGGCTCTTTCATGAAAAGATATCTTTTGCTTAGAATTTTAACATATGGGAATATGATGACACGCATTTTTGTATACGATTTCTAAAAAGCAAACGATCACATGTAATATAGTTGAGTTAGTTTTAGTGAAAAGAAACAATTTCAGTTATACTGATTATTTGCTCTCTTTATCAAAGCCTGATAATTAAACAAAGTTAATCAGTAAAAATTAAGGGTCCTTAAGTACATAGGCCTCAAGCTTCAGCCAATTTTTTTGTTCAATCAAGCCACCCATACTTTGACCTACAATCTTAAGCAATACATAATAATGAATTCACTATTTCAATTGATATGCTTCAAACTGCATGCTGAATTTCAAAATTAACAACCAAGCAAACAAATCACCTCTTTAGCCCAAACAGCCAAACGCCCCTTCACATTCTCCACCAAAAGCGATTTCCCAGTCCCAGGACACCCACAAATGTACAAGCTCCCAGCCTTCTCTTGCTCAATGGATTGCTTGCAAAACTCCACTATTCGTTTCTGTTCATCCTCACGGCAAACAATCATAGAAGGCGCTGTGGATACATGCAATGCCTCCTTCACCGCACTTAATTGTTCCAAATCTACATCAAATAAACACACATTTCAACAGAACTCAAAAAAAATTAAACCACACGCATCCACTCGTACAGATTTAATCGCACAATTCCAATTTATACAATTCTATAATAAAATAGCATCAAACTAACCTGTTGGATTCCAGATCGGTTTATCCAGAAAACTATCCAACAACTTCTTCTTCGGAGAATTCCTCATTTTCATTAAACCACCACCAACACCAGCTTCAACCTGCAAATAACACTCGTAGAATTGAAAATCACCGTAACAATAAGCCATAAGGTGTTGTAACTAATCAAGTGATGCAAACGAAGTACCGAAAACTCAGTGTAACAATAAGGTGTAAATTACACTTATAGAATTGAAAACTCACTGTAACAATAAGGTGTAAATTACACTTGTAGAATTGAATATCACTGTAACAATAAGGTGCTATAACTAATCGATAGATGTAAACGAAGTATCAAAAACTCACTGTAACAATAAGGTGTAATTACACTTGCAGAATTGAAAATCACTGTAACAATAAGGTGCTATAACCAATCGAGTGATGAAAACGAAGTATCGAAAACTCACATTTCCTCGACTTCTATTCGGACTGTCGTTGACGCATCGACGAGGAGATTTACTCTTCACTGGAGATAACGACTTCACCGGAGTATTAGAAACCGGATCATCAATCAGATCGGAGTTAGATCTCAGCCTCCGTTTGTGAGGGGATGAAGCATCGCCGGCGACGATTGCCGTAGGTGACGGTCTAGCTCCGGCAAGTGACGGCATATTCCGGTGAGTTGTCGGAGATCGGCGCCGGAGATTGGTGGAATATGGTGGTGGTTGAACATGATAATGGAGGCGATGGGTGAAATATAGGGATTGTTTGAGACAGTTTAGCGGGAAGCGTATGCGCCATATGTTGTGAGAAGTGAAAATTTCCCGCCTTTTGGATTGTGAACAAAAGAGGGAAAACACGGAATAAAGCCAAAGAATCGCGCATCTCCTTTCAACTTTGTTTGACAATAATCTAAAATGGTATTTTTTTTACCGAGCGCGAGTTTGATTGTTTTTAGTTCGTACCATGTGATTGGAGTTCGTTAATAAGTCATCGGTTCGACTCATTAGAAACTATAAAACAAATGTGGATACTGGTTTAGATACTATTAATACCAAAAACAATGATGTTTGTTTAGTCGGTTCAGTTTCTCACGATATCACAGTGGTAACTGCATTTCTATATCCTACGGTATCAATAAGATCGATCTCGTGACGAGAATGCGGAATGTTAACATCACGGAATAAGATTGAATTGTAAATGAAGAACACAAGTGTAAATAAACTTCAAACTCTATTTCTCTCTTATTTGAAAGATACAAATTACAAGCGAAATCAGGAAAATGACAAAAACACTCTAAATTACATCACAAAACATCTATTTTTACTAAACTAAGAAGTTCTCGCACAATTCTCGCGTGACTTCCTAGTTCTCGCGCGAGATGTAGTTTTCGCGCGTCATCTTTAGGTTCTCGCACGACTTGAACTTTATAATCTTGATTTGATTTTTCAAGCCTCTAGGTTCAATCTCTGCAATCTCCCCCTAGGCTCGGAGAATTAATGTCTTTAGAAGTCCACGTCTACAACCTTGTAACTGCCCCCATATGCATGCATCTTGTTGTCCAGGGCCTTCGTAATCAACCAACCGAACTGTGCTGCAATGAAATGAACAGATTCATCAGCTGTAATTGGACATGCCTGCAACCTCATCAAATCTTCTCTTCCAATTTGAGCAAACCCACAGGGTCTATGATATGGTATTCTCTGTCAACAAGTGTATCAACGTGTGTTCCGTCTCCTTTTCACAGCTCCACCGCATTAGTTTAGACAAACTATTAACTGGCATATTAGTTTAGACAAACTATATGGATCTGCCTTGCGTATCTAGGATTCTTATAGACCCTTATCTCCATTGGCTTGTTCGTATTAGGATCTATTCGGCAGTCTTGAAATCTTTAAAGTTGGTCTTACTCTGCCTCCAAATCATATTCCTAATCCAGTTTCCTTTGTCATAGTTGCTTGGGTTAATAAACAGTACACGACCCATAGCATATAAATCTGGCGCTCTGAGTGTATGGAAATTGTGCTCGTCTTGATAATACTCTATTGCTCCACCCCTTCTCTTCATACATACATCTTCTTTTCCTCGTCGTACGCCCGACTAATAATAGGTTCTGAGTTTCCGTACCTTGTGAAAGGTTTGGAATGTCTCAGCGTGTGAATATAAGCTGGCGGAGGAGGAGCAGCAATTGGAAAATTTCCGACCTGACGTACAGTACTTTGACCCGTTTTATCAGCTCTCTTGTCAGTCGTTTCCTGAGTGCTCGACTCTCCAATAATCTCCCCTTATTCAACTATGATATCTGAGAATAAGTCCTTAAGACTATTCCAAATACGTCTGTGTAATCTATAATCTCATCCAAATCTTCAAATATATCAAAATCCTCATTCGTCTCCTCAACAATATCGTTTTAGTGGAAAGTATAGAATTCTCTCTCGTAGGCTTCTTCAGTAGCGGGATCTAGAGGTGTATAGTCAACTGAGTCATCAAGACTTGGTCTGGAGACAGTATCAGTACCCGATAAACCAGAAGGACCAGTTGTTGAACCCATGTCTCCGCCCTGATCATCATTACCATCTTTTTTGTCATCTTTATTATTACCCTCATATCATCACCATCTCCATCATCGTCATCATCATCATCCAAATCATCCTCTTCATCACCACTGAAATCTATCATCCCCAAATCATCATCATCGTTAGTAGGCTCAGGATAGGTACATCATGTTCAAGCTCTACAAACGCCTGTCCAGTAAAAACTACAGGTTGATCCTCAGTAGTCGTAGTATGATCAGTGGATGATGGCTCTTATCAATATCAGCAGTCTCTGTTGTCCTTTCTATAACAACAGGATCAACATCATGCTCTGTAGTATCCATAGGATCTTGAGCAACTTCAGGATCAGCAGTTTGTTGTTCACTTGATTCTCCAACTTCTGTGGCTCGTTGTTGAGTAAACGAAAATGGAACACGGGAAGTGAGATCTTTAATGTTCTGCTCTAGAATCTGAACATAGCTGAAAATGAACTGTTGTTGATGTTCAAAATTCTTGATCCTTTCATCTTTCTCAAACACGTGTCTCACAAGATCATCAATCATTTGTGTCTTTTCCAATATCTCCATCTCTAACGTGTTTACTCTTTGCTCAAGAGTCACAGATGTAGGTGAACTAGTTGAAGCACTAGCACCTTGTCTTTGTGCAGGAAGAGTACTTAGAAAATCTTCCATCCAGACAAACTCATCAAATACTTGATCTTTGGGAGGAGTGCTCAGCACATCATCAGTAGTGGGCATGGCAAATGATGTTACAGTAGTTGATTCTGTAACAATCACTGGAGTCTCTGTCGATGTAGCCTCACTAACTATGATCGAAGTCTCTGATATAGGCACATCTTCATCTGTTGACACAGTGGTCACTGGGGTCCGACGTTTCTCAACACTCCTCGTCCTCTACCCCTCCCACGTGGACTTTCACCCGTCTTCCTTTTCATCCTTTTCTTCCTTCCCTGAGATGTTGGTGAATCTTCAGGAACAAAATCAACATCACGTTCCTCAGCAGTGCGTTTAGCAGGTGTTTCTTGCACTATGGGACGTTATTGCAAAACATAGGTACGTTCCCGATCTGATCACTGTCTGTTTCACTCCTATAACTGAACCAAGAGTCTATCTCAACATCTATTGATGTGCCAGCTCGTTGAGAACTACCAGATGCATCTTCAGGAACACTAGATGATGGGCCTGCTTGTCAGCTTGAGAAGCAACTTCTTTAGCTTGTTCTGCCTCTCCCTGATAACCCTCTAAAAATCTCCCAAGTTTGGCAAAATGAGCGCCATCCCATGCATACCCTCTTGCTCCTAGTAAGTGATATATCTTTCTTCATCATCATAACAACTTAGGTAGATGAGTTAGATATGGCTAGCTCAGGATGAACAACATTCACTATCAGCTGAATAAATCGGGGATACATAATGAACTTCTTCCCCACATTAGCAATCAAATTCTTCTGCATCTCTGAGAAGATAGCTTTGGATATGCTGTAAGGTAGATCATCAACTAGGGATATCAGCAGGGATCCAAAAACTACAGTGTGACTATCCATTCCCGCCTTCAAGTTGCTCAAGCAATGGATCACCACATGAAATAGATACTTCCAGCAGGAGGTAAATACTTCTTCTCTAACGAAGGATACCGGTGATCATATTCCATTCTCTTCAAACAATCTCTTGCCACATCATTATTTAACTTGACTGGCGTATTGGACTGATCTTCCAATAATAAAACACTGTTAATCACTTCAACAGTGATAACAATCCTCTTGTCTTTAACTATGGCTGATATGCATGGTTCACCTTGCTCATCTCTCTCATCGACTGCTATCAGCCAGAACTGATCCACCACATCTGAATAGATAGTGGGATTAGCAGTAATAGCATGATGAATCATGAATGTCTTTAATCCAATAATCAATGATCTGAATAAAGCTTTATCCTCTGGAACATATCTAAGATAAGCAACAACAATAAAAACCATTGGTCTCGTCATCTGAAAGAGTATATAACTTGGATAAGCACATAGTGAAATTTTCAGACTTAGAAAAATTTTTGAAAAATTTAAACTTCTCGCGCGAAAACCCAAGTTCTAACATGAATCTGAGTTTTGACAAAAATCAACTTTTCGCGCGACTAGTCAAAGTTTCCACCCGACAAGTTACCATGCGACAAGTTCTGGCGAATTCAAAAGTTCTCGCGTCTTTTCATTTTCAGGAACTTTTCGCATGCGACAAGTTTTGTGAATTTCATATTTTCAAATTAAGCAATTTCAGAGTGTTTCAACAGTTAGAATATGTTCATTTGTTGTCGCTTAAGTTATTATTAAGGTTTCATAAGGTTAATTTTGTTCAATTTTAGTATATTGTCCAAGAACAAACGGTCATGAATTGAACATTCATAAAATCAATCAAAATCCATAAATCTACCTTATCAATCACTATAATATCAATGGACGACCATAATGAGCAATAAAGTATGATAACGTTTGAACACTTAGAATTTTTAAGAGTGAAAATCAGAAAGTTCTCATGCGAGTGATGCACTTCTCGCACAATTGTTGCATTTATAGCCATCTGACTTCTCGCGCGAGGAGTTAGGGTTTTCGCACACAATGACTTTTTGCTTCTGTGTACTTTTAGCATGAGTTTAACTAGTTCAACTACTCGCATCACATTTCACACCATTTGAACTTCTCGCACGCGAGAAGTTAAATTTCCATTGACCTTCTAAATTTTTTTAACTTTTTCAAATTTATTTATTCTGTTTAAACCATTTGATTTGTTATGAGTAAAAGTATGTTTAACTAAGTGTTTATAATTATCCAAAACCCTTAATTTTGTAAAATTTTATAAATCAAAAACAAACTTTAACATAAAACAAATTGACATTTTCTTTATACTTATAACTTAAAAGTTTTTAGTAAATTTTCAAGTGTAGGATCATATTTCTTATGAAATCGATCATTAACATCGTTCAGCTTTATTTAAATAAGACTGGTTATGTTGATTGTCAATAATTTTGTCCATTTTAAACTTAGACTTCAATATTTACTTGGACATATGTTCTGTGATTTTATCATGTTTAGATTGATTTATATGAAATCTGTGAATTTCACAATAAAAACTCATGTAGAACACTTATCCATCTTTAAGACACTTTTGAGAATTCAGTCACCCCAATTTGACTTAAACCTTTTACCTCTAATCAGTATTTTCAAAAAACAAAATTCTTATTATAATATCTATTTAGAGTATAACTAGCCTGAGAAACGTTTCTGAGCACGTAATATTAACAAATTTTAGGACTTATTAACTGTCAGTCGGACTTATGTTTTGCCCTCGTAAGACGTTTAGGACTTACATACCAAGTCGGACTTACATGCCCTATCTTTTGATTTTGCCTCCTGTGTCAGAGCATATCCTTAAAAAGGAAAATGTTAATCATATATTATGTATGTCTATGACATATCTTTTATTATTGTGCACATTGGCTTCTTTATTTCTATATGGCCTTTTGACATCTTTTTGCTCTTTTTGATAAAATTTATTTTCTCCTTTTGTCTTTGCTTTTCATATCTTTTTCTTCTTTTGATATTTATATATACATATTTCATATTTCTTCTGAAAGACACTGAATCAGATAGTAACTGGCTTGAGCATGACTAGACTGTAACTCCAGTCTGTTTTAGCTTGGAATCAGTGTACCCACAAAACCTTGATGAGTAACCATTTCAGTTATGAAGAATTTACTTTAAGTGTATCACAGATCATAGTGCTTTTCAGTCTTGAAAATCAAGGCTAACAACATATTAAACATAATCCAAGTCAGTTTCTTTTATGCCTTAAGATGTAATGAATTAAAATTAAGAAATGTACTATCACTTCTATATATCCTTGAAAAATTTTAATTTTTAATTTCTTTAATATGTAAAACAAATATTTTTGCAAATTTTCTTTTACTTCCCCTAAGAACAAAAAATTTTTCAAGATATTTTCAAATTTTCTCCCCTAATATTGTGATTATCTGCAAAGAAAATAACCATTTTAACTAAATAAACAAAAATATTTTTGAAAGGGTTTATGGAAAATTATTAACCAAAGTTAATCATTCTCAAGATTGATCTAAAAAGTCAAATCTGGAATGATCAAATGCCTTTGTAAACAAATCAGCAATGTTGTCATCTGTTGAGATGGATTCCAAATGGATAAGTTTTCAATCAAAACAGTCACGGATAAAGTGCATGCGAATGTCGATGTGTTTTGTCTTTGAATGTTAGATCGGATTCTTCACTATGTTTAACCACTGCAGTGTTGTTATACAAAATTTTAGTGTCATAAAGATTCAGGCCATAATCAAAAAGTTGTTGCTGAATCCAAACAATTTGAGAACAACAACTTGATGCAGCCACATATTCAGCCTCTGCAGTGAATGTGGATACCGTCTGATGCTTCTTGCATGGCCAAAAAATCAACATATTTCCAAGGAATTGACAGCCACCGGTTGTTGATTTCCTGTCCAAGTTACATCCTGCATAATCACTGTCAGTATAAGCATATAAATTAAAATTGAAATTTTTAGGATACCAAAAGCCGAGTGTTGGTTGACCCTTGAGGTATTTGAAATTTGCTTGACAGCTTTCATGTGTGATTCTTTGGATTACTTTGATAACGTGCACACTGACATACATGGAACATGATGTCTGGCCTGCTAGCAGTTAGATACATCAAAGATCAAATCATTGATCGATACAAATGTTGATCACGTCTTCACTCGTGAGATCTGGAGTTAATTCGGATGAGAAGCCATTGGAGTGGGAGAAATTTTGGAGTCCTGGTCCAGGATACTGTGAATGTATTTTTCTTGATATGTCAGTATTCCCTTATCATCTTGTTTAACTTGAATACCCAAGAAAAACGACATTTCTCCAAGAGAACTCATCTAAAATTTGTTTTCATCACAGCTTCAAATTCCTTGCACAAATCATCATTGGTAGATCTAAAGATAATGTCATCGACATATACGTGAACAAGAATCAGATCATCACCAGTCTTTCATAAGATAAGGTTTGATAAATAGCACCCCATGTATACCCATTTGCAAGCAAATGTTCAGTGAGGTGGCATACCAAGCTCGAGGTGTTTGATGTAAGCCATAGAGTGCTTTGTCTAACTTATAAACATAATCTGGATGATCTGGATCTTCAAACCAGGTGGTTGACACACATAGGTTTCTTTTTCATCTCGCCATACAAGAATGCAGTTTTGACATCCATTTGATACACCATGAATTTCTAGTATGAAGCATAAGCCAGAAAGATACGTATAGCTTCTAGTCTTGCAACATGAGCATATACTTCTTCATAATCAAGACCTTCAACTTATAGAATCCTTGAACCACAGTCTGGCCTTATTGCGTACAATCACATCTTTTTCATCTGTTTTGTTTCTGAATATCCATTTTGTACCAATTGACAACTTACCATTTGGTAATTCACAGATGCCACATATTTAGCTTCTTGAATTGTGTCAGTTCATCTTACATAGCCTCAACCTAACTATTTTCTTTTAATGCCATCGTAATGTTCTTTGGCACAAGTTGAGAATGAAGCATGAGTACAAGCATGTATTTATTATGCCTGATTGACTTCGAGTGCGGACACCTTGTGATAATGGACCAATGATTGCTTCAGTTAGATGATTCTTATGAACTCTCAGCTGAAGAATGGTATCTTTAGAAATAACTCCGCCTAAATTAGATATATGACCAACTGGTTCTTCAGCATTGTTCCCTCCTTCAGGTTGATACAAAATATCTTTCTCTTGAAGAGTATCATTATCAACAGATAACTCTTCGAATGGAACTTGAATTGTATCAACCGGATCAATTTGAGTAGAAAAAGAACTGTGATCAAAAACCTGTGAATCTTGTTCAACAACTGGATCAGAATGAGATAAAACTGATTCAGAAGCAGAGTGTGGAACAGTTGTGATACTTGAAAAAGAAGGTATGTCTGAAGATCTTCCTGTAGCTGAAGATGACATAGGGCCAACTTCATCTGGAATTAATGATGTTATAGGTGGATTAGCTATAAAATAACTGATAATTGATTAAATGTTTCAAACAATGAAGCATAATCATATACCCATGAAGGTGCTGAACCTGCATATGTTTTGTTAGATTTGTGCCAATCAATATTAAATAACTCAATTATTTGTTTAGTTCTTTTATTATAAACTCTGTATGCAACTTTATTGGCTAAAATCCAACAAAACAACATTCGTCAGCTTTTTTCATCAAATTTTGATTTAGAATCAGGTGTGTTTAACAAAGTACAACAACATCTAAATTTTTGAAATATTTGACTTTGGGTTTATGTTTGAAAAGATTTCAAAAGGAGTCATATTTTGTTGTTTGTTGATTAACACACGATTCTAAACATAACATGCAGTGTTAACAGCTTCAGCCCAAAAGAATGACGGTAATTTAGCTGCTGATATATAATTCTGGCAGCTTCAATTAAAGTTCTGTTTCGTCTTTCAGCAACTCCGTTTGTTGTGGAGTTCCTGCAGAACTAATTGTCTATCTATCCCCTTTGAATCAAAAAATTCATTCAGTGTATGATTGCAGAATTCTATTCCATTATCACTTCGAATGCACTTGATGGTTTTGTCAGTCTGATATTCCACTAAACTCATGAATTTTATTAGCGAGTGAGGTGTTTCATCTTTGGTTACTAAAAAGAAAACCCATGTAAATCTGGAAAAATCATCAGTAATAACCAAACAATATGCATGGCGTCCTAAACTTAAACGCTAACAGGACCAAACAAATCCATGTGCAACAATTGAAGAATTGAGTCAATTTTGGTATGAGCAAATGGTTTATGAGGAAGTTTATGTTGTTTCCCTTTTGAACATGACAGAAAATGTTCAGTAAGTTGAAATTCTTTCAATGGTAGGCCTACAACATGATTTTCTCTAACCAACTTGTTCATATTTTTAATGTTTACATGACCAAAACGACGATGCCATAACATTGAATCGCCTTCTGAGGCTTTAGACAACAAACAAGACGTAGTTACAAATGAATGTGAACCATTTATGTCAAGTAATATGTGTCTTTGTCTCTTGATGTCTCAACAAAATCCATTCATCAGGAATTACAAAACCAGGTTTTAGAATAAGACATTCTTTATTAGTGAAATGTGTTGAATATCTTGTGTCATAAATTTGAGAGACACTTAGCAAATTATGTTTAAGTTCTTCTACAAAATTGACATCCTCAAAGCTTAACACACCATTAGACACTGTATCTTTCTTTGTAATCTTACCACATTTATCTCCTGCAATATAACATATCCTCCGTTGTATGGTTGTATGTTGTTTAACAGAGATATTACCAATCATGCGCCTTAAACAACCACTGTCAACATACCAAACACTGTTTATAACTTGCCTTGATTGTTCCTGCATATATGAATGAATTTATTCATGTTTAGGAACCCAAGCTATGGTTGACTTGAGCACTTTATTTTCATCCAAATATGATACAGACTTGAATATCATATCTCTTTTATCATTCAAACATTCTTTTCAACAATATCAGGCTCAAATTTTGTTTTCTTTATTTTCCACTTTTGAATTGGTTGATCAGACATGAAACCAGTTTTCTTATAGTGGTCTGAATTAAAGTAGAATTGCTATCATCAACATGTAAAGATTTCTCATTTGACTTTTCTTTGTTCAAATCTGTTTTCATTTGATCATTGCATTTATCAAGAAAAATTTGACTGATGTGAATTCCTTTTGTATTTAGCATTTAAAAAAATTGTTTTCTATTACTTGAAATTGAATTACGAAATCTTTGTTTGCTTGATAATTAATGTTGATGATGCCAATTTCTAGCCTTATGATTTTGCTTTCCACATACATAACAACACATTTATGATATGTATTGGATACTTGTATATTTTGCACAAACTGTGTATGATAACTTCCACAGTTATTATAGAATCTGGCCTTAGTATTTCTTTGGCCTTGTGATTCTTTAACAGTCTCGCTTTTCTCTCTTTCATTTTGAATTGTTCTAGATGATTTCAGAAGAATTGAGATATCTTTTCTATCTTTTTGATATATATCTGAAGCCGATGATGCATGAACTGTAGCTTTAACCTTTTGAATCGCAGGTACTGGAATGAGACCAGTGTCTTTGATACCTGCTCTACAAACATCTTGTTTCATAGAATTAGCAATAATAGAAGACTTATTCTTAAAGAACTGGTATTTGTTTCTTTAAGATATGATCTTCCTTACCAATGTTTCCTTTTAAACAAATCTGTTCTTGAAATTAGTTTTCAAGTCAGATACTGATGTTGTGACTCGTTTTCTTTCATTTTCCTTAAATTCTATTTTTGATTTCAGTTTCTTTTGTTCGGTAGACATTTTCGAACAATCATTTGTAGAAATAAGAACATCCGAAATTCATTGATAACTAATGATGAATTACATAAAGATTTTTCGTTACAACTTTTATTTTCAGAAAATCTATTTCATCATCACTTTCCCATTCTTCAACCAACCCTCCTGCTTCACACTTTCTGCAAAAGAATTATCATGATTAATTTAATTTCAGTTTTTATTACAGGGTCAACAGTCAGTGAACATTGACTTGAGGTATTAAGTCTGACTTTGGTTGAAAACCTAATCCATAGGTCTCTTCATCTGGAGTGATAATTGATGAAGACAAACATGTATAATCATGATTAATAGGTGGAGAAATGTTAGAATAACCACTCCACCTTTCCACCATTAATTTTCTATGTCATTCGAGACTTGATTATACCTTCAACCATGTTTGAGAACAACTCAAATTTTTCTACAGTTAATTTTGCAGATAAGAGTTCATTGTTAAGTTTGTTTATTTCTAAAGACAGTTCATTGTTACATGTTGTCAATCTTTTATATTACAATATTTATCATGAAGATTCAATTTTGATTGATAAATCGATTTTTAAAAATTTCTCATCAGTTTTATATTCACGAGCTTGATATTGAAGTTTTGCAACTTCTAAAATCAAGCGTTCGTTGTGAACTCTGTATCTTTGTATTTTTTCTATACATGTACTTGAACAAAGATTAGAATGTACCTCATTTGTCTCTTCTTCCTTTTTCTTCTCTTTAGGTATGACATTTACCATGAAGGCTTTCAAGATTGTGTTTTCCTTCTGCTTTAGATGCCGGAGATATCTCAACAGCATTATCAATTTTATCACAAGCAGATGCCGGAGTTTCCTTAACAGCATGCACATTCTTTTCAATCTTGGCCGGAGTGAACTCAACAACCTTTTCTTTCAATTATTCCTTCCTTTCAACATTCATCTTCAAATTAGCTGGAGTAATCTCAACAGCTTTTTCATTAAGCATCTTATCAACTTGCACCTCTTCACTTTTTTATCTTCAACCTTCTTCTCTTCATCAAACACTCCATTCATATACAAACTCAGCTAGAATATTTTCATCAACATGTTCTTCGATAGTTTGAATGTCTGCTTACAAATCTATAGACAATTTTATATCTAGAATCTCCATCTGATCGGACCAATCGTATTCTTTATTAGTATGAGAAACTAGGGCTTTGTTGTTTGATGAACTTGCTCTGTCCCCCTTTGATTCCACCTCCACAGTCACTATCTTCTTTCCATTATCTACTTGATTAGACCTTCCTTCAGTGCATTCTTTTGCAAAATGACCAGGCTTGTCATATTTATAACATCTCAAACTTGACTTATCAAACCCAATCTTGCTTGAGTTGTTCAAACCAAACATATTTCTATCAGTTCTTCTTGCAAAACTTTTAGAATGGTATACCACCATAGCCATTTGATACTTGATATTATTCTCTTCAACATTTGTTGCAAGTCATCAACTAATATGTTGAGTGGACTCAGTCTTCCAGCAGTGAATGCTTCATAACTGTTCATGAAAGTGGTGAATAGAGCCAGATGCTCTTCCTATTTGAATGGTTTGCTTTGTAGGGTGAGAATTTACAACAAACGCTTGTTGTGAAGGTTGAGTGGTTTGATTTTGTGAGTAGTCTGAGTTGTGTTGAGATTGAGCTGAATTGTAAAGGTTCTGATGAGAACTTGGAATTGAGGCAAGGATGAATCTTTGACATTTGGATGAATAGGAGTGGCTGATTGTGTTGTTGGCACAAATAGGAGTAGATAACATAATAATTTGGATTACTAGCCATTTTAGCATATAATGCTAATGCTTCAGCTTCCATTGTGTTGATGTAATTAGCAGCTCTTTGCTTGTCATCCATTTCATAAGATTTGATGGTTGAGATTAGATCACTAAGGGACAAGGTGAACAAATCCTTGGTTCTCTTAGTAGTAGTGCAATTGTTTTTCCAGCTGTAAGGTGGTGAGTTTAACAGCTTCTCGTTTACTGAATGTTCTCCATTGTAATTCCTGCACTTTCATCTTTGTTTCAGCTTTACAAACCTTGACATTTGAGTCTCCAAGGTTTCACCAAGTATGTGATTAACATATTAAACTCTTGGTTCAACATGTCCTTTATACTTTCCCTCATATCCTTATTTCTCATAATCTGCTCCTCCATCGCATCTCATAAATCATTGCCCTTCTAAAATCCTTGGACTTCTAAGCAATTTCAGTAGAAGTGCCATAGTGATGGCAACATATGCTTTATCATCAAGCTTCATTTTCTTCAAGTCTTCTTCATCCCAGAGGTGTTCAGGTTTGGGCACCAAGTCTCCTTTCTCATTGGTATACACCGGGATATACGGGCCTTGTATGATTGACCGCATCATCCGGGGTTTGGTGTAAATAACGTGATTTTCAAAGCGATAAACCCAATCGGAATAGTCTTCTTTGCTGAGAAGTCTAGGAGGTTTTGTGCTCATGCCATCTCATTGTCGAGATTAAGAGTAACATGATGTGCTTCAAGTTTGCCATTGGGAAACTTTGAATTCAAACCTTTAAAAAAATTCTTCAAACTTGAAGTTCTCGTGCGAAAGAAAGGTTTCTCGCGTGAATAGTTTTGAACAAAACTAATCGCACAGGTTTTCTCGCACAAACTTTTCACGCGAATACTTTTGTAACTGAATTTTGCGAAATTATCAACTTTTCACGCGAAAGGAATCTTCTGTAATAGATTTTCCAACAAACTTTTTCAAAACTTAGACTTTTCGCGCGAGTAGATACTTTTCGCGTTGCGAAACTTAAGTTTGCCCTGATCAAAATTTCTCAATTTCGATGATTCCAGCTTCAAATAATAATCAATTTGTTCAAAATTAATTGATTAAGCTTCCAATTAGCGTTTAGGTTCAGTTTTGATCCTAATTGGTATCTAATTGATTGAATTAAGCTCAATTAATCATATTAACTTATCCAAATCTTCAATCAACTTCATAACAGCTTCATCATCTTCACAAATGATCAAAAACAGTAGATTCAAGTAGATCTTCAATAAAAAACCAAATCGAAGCTCAAGAATACTTCAAAAACACTCTTCAATCTTAAAAAACAATCGATCTAGAGCATACCAAGCTCTGATACCAATTGTAAGAATCAGTGCATTACAA
>JACCIY010000051.1:0-40157 GCA_025506505.1 Flaveria sonorensis
GTATTTTTGCTACAAAGTGTGAAAAGACACAATGAGGCTAAAAAGTCACCAAAAAAATTATATCTCACAATCTAAATCGAATTTCAAAAAGTACTGCTCGGAGTCTCTGTTCCTCTCGTCGTCATCTTTCAAAAAAAATAAAAAAATTTCATTGTGTCTTTTATACACAATGACGTCATTGTGTCTTTCATAATGACACAATGACGTCACTGTCTTTCATAAATGACACAATAAAAACGTTAATTTTTATTTTTTTTATTTTTTTTTCGTTTATTTTTTTCTTAGTGAGGACGGCTAGGGGAACAAAAGCTCGGAATTACTTTTTTGAAATTCGATTAGATTGTGAGATATAATTTTTTTTGTGACTTTTTTTGACTTATTGTGTCTTTTCACACTTTGTAGCAAAATACACTTTGTATTTGAACATCTTTCTTAACTTATTTATTTCTTTAACTATTAAAAATGTTTAAATTAAGTGTTTCAACGCTTTTCAATTTTGAAGTCTTAAAACACATAACTTTTTATGACTAGATAGCCACCCATGTTACAATTTGCAAGCATAACCATTATGCTAAGAAGCGAGCATAATGCTCCTCTAAGCCTCTAATGTTGTGCTACAAAACAAAGAGCCTAGACCCGAAGTTAAGGCCATGTTTTGAAGGCTTTAATCGAGATCTAAAGTTATGGCCTTTTAAGATATTAATTTTTATGTTTTTGTGTGTGTTTAGAGTAACTTTATGATGGAATTTTCTCTTCAAACAAACGGTCAATTTTATGAAATGATAAAAAAAAATCAAAACAAATACATTTTGCAAGAACAAATAGTTTTACGAATAAAACACAACCTAAAAACAGTGATCAAGCAAGCTCCTTGATATTTACAAATCAAAACTA
This sequence comes from Flaveria sonorensis, assembly GCA_025506505.1. Classification (NCBI taxonomy): domain Eukaryota; kingdom Viridiplantae; phylum Streptophyta; class Magnoliopsida; order Asterales; family Asteraceae; genus Flaveria; species Flaveria sonorensis. The sequence goes on from JACCIY010000051.1 coordinate 895, forward strand.
AAGCTAAACTTAAAAAAGTTTAAAGGCCCGTATAATGAGCTTAAAAGTAACATCAGGGTACCATGAAAGGTGAGGTTACGTTCAAAATGTAGAAAACATATATAGTTAACATAAAATTTTAAAACTTTAGAAAACTATATTTAGTTTTACGCGATTAAATCATTTTTTACTACTTAATTCTAAAACTTTTAAAATTTACTTTTAAACTTTATTGGATGAACATTATAAAAAGTTTCTTTTTCTTTTACAAAAGAAACATAAAGAAGCAGCAAATCTCTTTCCATATCCAACCATCATTATACTTGTGATCTCTCTTTATAACTTCTTTTTTATGTGTTTGGGTTCTTTACGGATAGAAGTCATGAAGTAGTAATTGTAATCTGTCCATTCAACTACAAAAAGAATACACTATTCAATAACTAGACTGTGTAAGGCTAGACCTAACGTTCTCGTGAACACATTACAACCGCCATCGCTAACTGCCATCATGCCACACAAACATAACACTAGCTAGAAAACTTGGTATATATGATCGTATTTTCGGTCATAAGTCGGTCCCTTATTGTGATTAATTTACGATCGAAAAGTTAGCAACCTACATGGCTAATCTGATTATTTAGCGACCAAATTTTGCAAACGTTTTTTTTTTTTTATTTCGTAAATCTTGTGACTTAATTTGGGATATAACATGGGACCTTGTTTGCGATTGGATTAACGGGTGATTTAAAATTTGGTTTTAGTTAAATATTTTTTTTAATTTTTTCAATCTTTTGTTAGCAAGATGAACGGTCACAAGTTTTACTACGGGTTTGCAGCCTAGTGTTAATGGTCAATTTTATGATTATTTTGCAACAGTTTTATTGGCGGTTGCTAACTTTATGACTTTTATGATCCTTGGTCGTAAATCAGTCGTTATATTTTGGATCGTTTTTTCAATCATGAGACCCTGTGACAAGTGTAAAATGTAAGAGTACATTTATAATCATGTATGTCTTATTAATATGCTATTGAAAAAAATATAACCACATACAAAAGTGAACGACTGTAAACCGGTCGTAAATGATCGTTTTTGTAGTAGTGGGATCTCCACACCTAATGTTATTTCAAAAATTAATCTATTAGGTTATTTGGGTCATCTCATTTCTCCCATTTTCACTAGAGGCCACATCAGCAGTTTTTTATTTTCTCAATTCTGTACATTTTATTGGTAACAATGTCCTTATTATTATTTTTTTTTATCATTTTCCTCACATAGTCATACGTACAAGTATTAATGCATAAAATACAAGTGAGGACAAGTTGGTTAAAAAGAGAAGAACTAGCAAATTCTCCTAGATTTGAGAAAAAAACTGTCCGGGAAATTTAATGAAGAACAGGTCTTTCCGCATAGGCAAAGTTTCCCTGGTCCAAGATTGCATTTTCTCAGTATCCACCATAAATAAAATAGCAAAGAAGGGCCGTTTGAATATACAAAACTGATACGATAAAAAAGTACTTGTTACCGCTTAACGTAACGTATCACGGAGACATGAAAGCCTAACAGGGTGACGTGAAATATTAGAAGTACGAATAAAAACGCATGGACATAAGGATAGGTTCAATGCACAATGATCATCATTAGTGGGGTCTTTGTTAAATACATTGGTAACTTCTTACTTACACCTTTATAGAAAATGATATATTAGTCTTGGAATGATCAAATCAATAATCTGACCTTTAATTAAGATGAATTTGGGTATATTATTGATATATTAAATGGGTTTTGATAATCATACTTAGATAACACAAAACTGATATAAGACTTAATTCGAGTAATCATGCGTTTACTAGGAGCTAATTTCTTATTTCATAGTAATTTCAATTTTTAATTTGACGTGTATATTTAGAACGTCCTAACATAGAGGCTTGACGTAATAGTCCGAGCATTAAATAATATTTTGAGGTTCTCCTCTAGATTACTAGTGTTAACCTTAAAGACGTCCATAAGTAACTTATCTTTTATTTTGTGTTATCAGTTAGTCACATATCGGCTAATCGCGAATTTACTAAAAACTTCTAACAATTTGGCTGCCTCCATATGAGTAAACTACCCTCAACAAAGGGTCATTATCTTCCAACCGTTGGTTCACACCAAAAACCTAAAAGACAAGGTACTTTTTGGTCCACATCCTTTTAGTTTGAGTGAATGAACAAAAGTCATCCACATACATTTAACAACTAGAAACCAGTAGATGAAATGACACACTATATAGTAATCAACCCAAGTCACAACCTCTTTAACCATCACATATACACATAGTATTCATCAATACAATATTGTTATGGCTCCAGATAGAGATACCCTAATGGCTTCCTACAATGCTAAAAGCACTCCAACGAATCACCAAAAGCCGTCGAGGTTGTCAATGGATACACTGCAAAGAACGATATCCGACATCTCATTTGAGTTGAGCAAAGAAGTAGATGCGGTTGCTGATCAATTGAAGCTTCCCCCTATTTCAGAAGTTGAAGATGCAAGTGCGAGTGTTGTGGGATGTCTGAGGAGTGCACGCCTGAGTACATTGCGCGAGTGCGTGAGAAGTTTTTGGGGAAACTGATTTGTGGGTTGTGCTCAGAGGCCGTGAAGGAGGAGATGGAGAAACGCGGAGGGAAGATAGAGGACGCGTTAAATGAGCACACACGCGTATGTGTGAGGTTTAACCGTTTGACAGGACGAACCCAGTGTTGTTCCAAGCAGCGGCCATGAAGGAGATGCTGAAGAAAAGTGCAAGGTTAGACGGAGTAGGGCTAAATCTCTTAGTCCTAGAGATCATAAAAGAGGTTATGGTAATCTAAACAAAGGTGGACTTGCTAGGAGTTCAAGCTGCATACCTTCTATCACAAGGAAATAAACGATCGCGAGGTTGTCAATTAAGCAACCTCGCGTTCTCCATACATTTCCGTTTGTGTTGTCCAGTCTTAACATTTCCACAAGTGATAACTAGAATATCCATGTTAGTGTACATACTATATAAGTTGTTTGTTAGATGTTAACTCCAAAATAAACTCTCATCTTCGGCTAAAGGCCCGTGGCCTTGCGAGGCATGGGGAAATCGACCCGTGATGTATATAGTGAGAATCTATGTGTGACATGTTACCTTCAGTATTCTAATTAATGTTCAGGCTCTATATTAATTACTATCTCTTGGAAAACAACATACTTACACTTATCGAAGCGTTGTATCATTATCATTTCTTCATATAAGGTCACAACGATTCAAACACAAACGTCGGCATAAGTATTAATAGCGCATCAATATATCGATCGATCAAACAATGTATGAGAATTCAGTGAAACATACTTATTGATAAATGTATTAACACTTCACTAGTCTTGAAAGTTGAAACTAATAGTGTAATGATTTGATTCAACTTATAAATATGATGACTTTCAAAATTCACATCAAATTTCTTAGTGGATGATCAATACATTAAATACAATACACTTATAAGGTGTTTACAGATTTTTCATTGATAAACAACAAGTAATCTTTAACTATGTATGCATCATGGGTCTTCTATCTTTAACCATGATCAGGTCTTATTCGAGATTAATGATCTACTAGTGTCGCGAAACTTAGTACCAGTATTCGCGTATAACTAACAAAATAAAGAACGTGTGATTGCTAGGATTTAACTTTACATTTCGGCTAATTCTTGAGAGCTGGGATGCAACTAGAACTTCGACAAATCTTCACCTCTGGGGAATTCTTCAGCATTGATCTATTTTCTAGGCTTCGCTTTGCGATGTCCTTCAGCGCCCATGCTAGTGTGAGCTTCGGGTTGATTCTAGTGGTTACATTGAAGCTTTGACAGATTCGTTGTGAGAACTGATCGCTTCTTCCATGGTTTTTTTAGGGTTCTTTGATAAGAATTCTTTGATAGCTTCAGAGCACAAGCCGCAAACCCATGATCCTGCATGATTGTTCTTAACTGTCACAATGTAGTCTTTGGTGCAATCCTCCTTTGGCCACAACAACAATCACATTCTGCTTGAATAACTTGATCATCTGTTTTGGTTATGACATCCAAGTCCTCGCTGATCTTTTTGATTTCAATCAAAATATCTGAAACCGCCTTGTGAAGATTGCGTGTGTTCTAGAAAAAAAGATGAGTCATGACATTCGTTAGCTAAAAATCGCTATGATCTAGAAGGCTGTTGGAGACAAGGGAGCTTGCAAGTTAAAATTTTAACGTAGAAGAACTAGTCTCCGCTCTAGTCTATATAGTGTTATGTTATCACCACTAGAAAACTGAGCATCTGTACCGGAATTTGTGTCCAACAAAAACAGTCGCAAGTTTTAAGTATGTTCGTGACTGAAACTGAATGGTGGCAAAATTAGCTACCAAACTATCGCAAGATTGCGACAGTTAAATTTGGTCGCAAAACAATCGTAAAGTTAAAAGAAAAATAACGATTAAAATTAAGTTATAATCGTCAGACATAAAATGGCCACAAATATGTGAAAATTTAAACTAAACATGAAATACTATTGTTCATGGTGGTTTTTTACTATACCAATTTAGATCACATAAAACTATTTGTAGCTAAAATTACGATTGCAAATACCTAGTTTTATAGTAGTGAAGAATTGTAGCAAGATGTGTCGTTCATAGTATATCTCGAAAATCTAGAAAACAAAAATGTTATAAGTCAGGAAAGCGAGTGCACAAAGCAAACTATTATACCGGATCAACATGACAACTCCTAAACTAGATAAAACGAGCTCCCTAAACTACACATTACCTAATGACAAACAAACCGAGGATGCTAGAAACAACTAATCTTAATTTTATCTTGATTTAACTTGCAAAATCATGTGTTGTTTACTAATAAACAACGCGTACCAGCAAGAGAATAATGAAAAATATCGATAGCATCCGCGGATGCAATGAAGGAAATGAATGTTTGATATAACGTACCATGATGCAATGTCTAATCTTACTTGTGATATAAGCTATACTTTCTTTGGTTCTCACTGGTTACCTTACTACAATATCATGCATAACAAAAATATTTGGTTGCATATAAATACAGATGACTTTTAGCATCCTTCAAAAGGTATCCAATTAGGAACTGATTTTAGATAACTCTTAATTTTTAAAATATCTTTAGAGCTTTAATGCCTACTCTATACACCTATATGTGAAATATTGCTCTTTATCCTATGCCAGTTGATGATACACTTGCTGACTTGCAGTTCATATGAATATTGCTACCGAAATTACACAGGCCACAAACTAAAACTACAAAATTTGGTTAATCGGTTCGGTTAATTCGGTTACGGTTATTTCGGTTATCTTGTCACCCTATTTTAATGGAAGGGTTTACTCCTTGTATTGTAAATTCTGATAGATTTATATTACAAAGATTAAGGAAGTCTCCAACAATTTTTCGGATGCAAAATATGCTTAATGCTAATTCCCTTTTCATTCTTGTAACTTGTATTCGTGTATCATTTAAATGAATTTACCAGTAGAGGGTAAGTATGATGTAGCGCACGGAATGAAATCGAAGCCAAACACGTTGATTCTGCGAATGCCCGTGATGATCTCCACCCCAAACCCCCAAATTCGACCCCAAGAGTCACGAATTCGAAAAGACAAGATTTCAATTATCCAATAGTTCAACTGTCCTTTCAGATTACATCCAGTAAGCTTAAATAGCAAAAAAAAAAAAGTTCGAACGGGCCTAAAACAAACAACCACGGCCCCAAACAAAAGCCCAAACAAAACCGAAAACTAGAGAAAACATAAAAGTGGCCTGAAAACCCATTTAGAGGCCTTATTTTGGGTACTAGATAAAGTTAACCCATCTCAACAATATGTGGATAATAATCCAATAAATATATCACAAACCAATGAAGGGTCAGTTCAAATACAATTTGAAAATAATAAAATAAAATATGAACCCTCCTTGTCAAAATCAGTGTCATCACACTATTATATTTCTCCTGTAGATTACACAGTAAGAAGTCCCTCTAGGGCGTCAACATCTAGGATTAAGGAAGAATTTTCTGAAAGAAAAATAGATGAATTAAGAATAAACTCGGATAATATAGTTCGAGGAATTAGAATAGATCCGGAACTAACCGAATCAGAAATAAATTTTGTATAATCATGAATACAAAAGAAAAATTAGATTTTACTCCGGATCACCGGTAAGAGAAGAAATTTCTAAAGAATTTCTTCAACCCAAATGGGAATTATTTAGAACATGGTTTTTCAAAAATTTTGAAAAACAGATAAAGAATTTTTCAGAGAAGAATTTTATAATGAATTAAATGAGAAACAAGAGATTATACCTTTTGTTCCATGGTTTATTGAAAGATATACTAATAGTATTATTTCTGTTATAGAAAGAAATTTTAATATTAATGGAAACATAGTATCAAATGTTTTCCCTCCTACAAATGGTTTTAAAATTGAAAAAAAGGAGAGGAAAGATACTATCAAGCTTTTCAAAAACTTCTGGAAGGTGAAACCTTGCAGACGACTATTACTCATATAAATGGTTTGATAAAACAACAAAATTATTCAAATCTTATTTAATAATAATTGGAGAACAACTCCAGGATATTTCTAAAAAAATGGATAAAATATTATGCCATTTAAAAGAAAAACAAAGTATCATAATAAATGATCAGATAAAAAAAAGAGTCTATTGCGACTCCTAGCATTCAATTACTCCTAAGGTAACAGATTTCAAAATAAAATCTGAAGAAATTTCAATGCAAACGTTAAATGATACAATCAATATTTTAAAAAATTTAAAAATAAATACATTATCAGATTTGAAGATAGTCTAAAGAAGAAGATTATAAGCAAAGATCAATGATGAGATCATGAGGTTATCTAAGTTCGCTGATAAGCCTACTCAGAGGATGTATTATTATCCTAGGCCTACTCCACAGGATGTTCTAATAGAAGAACAGGAATACGTAATTAGCAATTCGTATAGTGGAAAAATGATCTATGAATGGAACATAGATGGTCAAACAGAAGGACAGATTTATAATACTGTCCATAGGATGCTTATGTATAGCACTATTTGTCAAAACAATAAGAATACTGTTAAGACAATAGCTCAGATGATTATATCAGGTTTTACAGGCCAACTTAAAGGTTGGTGGGATAATTATCTATCAGATTCAGATAGACAGGAGATCCTCAATAGTACAAAAGAGGACAATGGTGTTGTTGAAAACAACTCAGTTTATACTTTAATAGTCAATATTATAGAGCACTTTACAGGCAGATGGTCTGATAATTCAGAGAATATTAGGACTCTTTTACAAAATCTCAAGTGTAGAACCCTAACATCTTTTAGGTGGTATAAAGACACTTTCTTAAGTAGAGTTATGGAACTCCCTGAGTCTAATAGCTCACATTGGAAGTCAAAATTCGTAGATGGTCTTCCGTATTTATTTGCAGAAAGAGTTAGGAATAACCTAAGAAAAGGAGGAATAAGTATAAATTATGATGATTATACTTACGGCAAGTTAATAGGAACTTGTATTCAAGAAGGTTTAAATTTATGTAATGAAATTAAATTAAACCAACAAATTAAAAAACATTATTTAAATGAAAAGAAACAATTAGGTGAATTCTGTAGTCAATTTGGTATAAAAGGAACCTCAAATAATACTAAGAAAATTAAGAAATCTAATCCCTACCAACATCAAAAAAGAAAAAGGAAAAGGGAAGATAGGAAAAATAAAAGAATTCAAAAATACGAGGAAAATAAACCTAAGTATAAGACTTATAGGTTAAAATTAATCTGTAAGAGATGTGGAAAAATAGGTCACACAACAAAAACTTGCTGGGTTAGAAAAAAGCTTAATAAGCTAGAAGATGAAGATTTAAAAAATCAAATCTCAAAAATACTTTTAGAATCAGATACTGAATCTGATCAATCTTCTAATGAAGATTTAAAAATTTTAGAAAATGAAAGTCTATACTCTTCCTTTGAAGAAGAAAACTGTTGTAAAAACAACTGTTGTAATAATACTTCAGAAGAAGAAGAAGAAAACATTTATAAAATAATTTCACAATTCCAAAATATGGAAATAAATGTTTTAACAAGTGAACTAATTGAATTGTTAAAAGTGGTAGATGATCCACAAATTAAAGAGAAAATAATCTCTTCATTCATGGGAAAACAAGAAGAAAGTACTTCTTGTTCAAATTCTAAAGAATCAAAACCGTTTTCTCTGGCTGAATTAAAAATTCAATTAAATCAGATAAATAAAGATAAAAAACCCGTTGATATACAACAATTAAAAAGGGAAATTGATAATTTAAAATCAGAAGTAAAAATTTTACAAGAAAATAATAAAGATTTAGATAATAGAATAATATGTCTAGAAAAAGACAAATTAAATATACAACCAATAGAAGAATCAGAATTATATCTGAAAAATATAAGAGAAATAATTACTTCTCAAAAATGGCATGGAAAAATTAAAAAACCCGAAATTACAAGAAAAGATTAAACTAATAGAACACCAGTTTAGTCTACAAATATGTGATGATCATCCCAATGCTTTCTGGGATAGAAAGAAACATATTGTTTCACTTCCATATGAAGAAAACTTTAATGAAAGTCAGATTCCGACCAAGGCTCGACCTTGTCAAATGAATTTCGAATATATGGAATTATGTAAACAAGAGATAAAATCTCTTTTAAACAAGAATTTAATTAGAAATTCAAAGTCTCCATGGTCTTGTACAGCTTTTTATGTTAATAAACATTCCGAACAAGAAAGAGGTACACCCAGATTGGTTATTAATTACAAACCATTAAATAAGGTTTTAAAATGGATTAGGTATCCTATACCTAATAAGAAAGATTTATTAGACAAATTATATAAGTCAAATATATTTTCTAAATTTGACTTAAAGTCAGGATACTGGTAAATACAAATTGAAGAAAATGACAGGTATAAAACTGCTTTTACAGTACCTGTTGGGCATTACGAATGGAATGTTATGCCATTTGGATTAAAAAATGCCCCCTCAGAATTTCAAAATATTATGAATGATATTTTCATTCCTTATAGTGAATTTATTATTGTTTATATTGATGATATCCTTGTATTTTCAAAGGATATTGAAATTCATTTTAAACACTTAGAGATATTCAAAAATATAATTTTAAAAAATGGTTTAGTTATATCTAGACCAAAAATGTCTCTTTTCCAAACTAAATCAGATTTTTAGGTCATAATATTAATCAAGGAAATATAATTCCAATTAATAGAAGTATTGAATTTGCATCTAAATTCCCAGATGAGATTTTAGATAAAACCCAATTACAAAGATTTCTTGGAAGTTTAAACTATATTCTTCCTTATTATAAAAATTTAGCAGAAGATACGGCTTTATTATACGATAGGCTAAGGAAAAATCCTAAGCCATGGTCTATCGATCATACTAAAGCAGTACAAAAAATTAAGCAAAAGGTTAAAAACCTTCCTTGCTTAACAATAACAAACCCAGAATGGGAAAAAATTGTTGAAACTAATGCCTCAGATATAGGCTACGGAGGTATATTAAAACAAGTATCTCCAATTAACAGACAAGAATATCTTGTTAGATTTCATTCTGGAAAATGGAATGAAAGTCAAAAGAATTATGCAACTGTTGCAAAAGAGATTCTTGCAATAGTTAAATGTGTTTTAAAATTTCAGGATGATTTATTCAACAAAAAATTCATAATTAAAACTGACTGCAATGCAGCTAAATATATGTTTAATAAAGACTTTAAACATGATGTTTCTAAGCAGATGTTTGCCAGATGGCAATCACATCTCGCGCCTTTTGATTTTGAAATTATTTATAAAAAGGGGACTGATAACAGTCTACCTGATTTTCTTACCAGGGAATATTTAAATTGATGAGCCATTCAAGGGGAATTATGCGTATGGCGATGATTGAAATTATTGAAAAAACAATCAATATCAGATCCAAATAATAGGATCATATGACAATATTCAAGAAATAAAAGAAACTCCATTTATATAGGATAAAGCAAAAGATTATGCTATTAAACAAATTGAATACAGAGTACGATCTTTAAATAAACAACTTAAAGATCTAAAATATAAAGAAATAATAATTTCTTGTGGATAAATAATCTTTATGTTTAAGTTTTCAGGAATGATCCCCTGGGAAAGGGGAAGAGGCCGTGGAAGAACTTCCTCTTATAGGGGAAGAGGAGCAGGCAGAGTTATCCATCAAATGGGTAACAAAAAACTTATAGCTTTTAACAATGCATCAATGAATGCATCAACTTCATCAAATATACTTGATGAAGATAAAATAAAGGAATTTCTTGCCTTTAAAGCTTCTCAGGGACATAACCCAGAAGAAGTAGCATCATATGCTAAAACCCTCATTAATGAAAGTGAGGATGAAGGATGGGTTAATACACCCAATAAAGAAGTCATACTTCTTTTAGATCATAAAGATCAAAACTGGAAAGATCAGCCTTGGCTCATAGTCAAGAGATACTTTGATCAGGGATACTATCCCAACGAGACATATAAGTCTCGAATATATTATGAAGAAATATTAAAAGCAGAATCTTGCGAAATTACCTATTATACTGGGAATAATAAAGCTCATAGCTTTAGTAAAATTATTATTAAGCAGATCATATCTGTGGAAACTTGGGGGACATCACCCCTAAAAGACAGGGAACTTTTACACCCTGAAACAAAAACTCCCATTAGATATAACTATTGGGATTATGTTAAAGCTTTTCAAAGGGCATTCTTATATGAAAACCCTAATCATAAACACTCATGGTTTATAAAATTTGTCATACAAATTATGAATCAGAGATACCGGCATGGTTTTATCAATGGTGGCAGTCATACGGTCCATCTATTGATATTTTTATAAATGAATCTAATAAATTTAAAAATTTATATACCCAATGGGTAGAACTTTCTCCAGCCTTAATAGAGGCGCAACACAATAATACTTTTATAGAGGGAATGGCCTCTTTACATTATTTTGTCCAGTTCAGTATCCCTGGATATGGAAATGGATTCCGGAAACTGGTTATACCAGTGAAAACATTTTCTGTTTAAAAAGAGCTTATATGACTAAGTTCTGGAAAAAGATGATGGATAAAGAAGAAGATGGCAAAATTAAATGCCAGGACACTCTGGATCAAATCCAGAGAACAATTGATCTATATAAGAAGCAGCAGCAGATAAAGCAGCAGAGAGAATCTCCGAGCCCATTCCAACACATTGTTAGAAAAATCAAAATGATAAAAGGCACAGATGTTATAAGTGACCAGGAAATGATAAAATATTATCTAGAAGAAGTTAAGAAGGATATAGCCAAGAACTTCAAAAGAAAAGATGAATCGTCTTCGAAAAGAACAGAATCAAGTTCTTCACAAATGGAAGAAGAAGACTCCCAGTTATACCAGGACAGTCAAGATGAAAATGAATCCATGAATGATGAAACCTATGCCAAAATGATGGCAGAATTGGATGAAGAATTTGGTCCGGTTAATACACCAGAAAAAACAAAAAACAAAAGGACACAATAGGCCCTACAAGGAAGAAAAGAAAGCTCAATAATTCACCTTCATAATTGGCCGACAACATTTTTGTCTTAATGTTACATTATTGTAACTTTACTATTCACTTTTGACTTATTGTATAATATTGCGTTAAACGCAATTATGGGCGAATATTCGCTGTAATATTCGGTGCTAGGACCTCTATATAAAGAGGGTTTAGTGTTTAGTAGAAGGCACCGGTTTTTAGAACCACCTCTCTCTCTTGTAATACTCTCCTCCCACTCTTGTAATAAATATTCTGCAATAATATTTGAAGCTTTTAAAGTTTGAAGCCTTATTTCTGGTAATTTTCTATTCTTCTCTTTATTCATATTTATATTTGTGTATGATCGCCTCAATAAGAGGCTAAACACATAAGTGTTGAAACATCACCATGCTCAACAGATTATCAATATAAAAAAGAGATCTTAAAACTCTAGATAAAGGTAAAAAATTAAAAGGAATTGTGGGATACGGTTACAGCCCATCTAAGGTGCTAATATGGGAGGTCGACCGCCGGGGAACCCGTTTAGCCAAAAAGCCAAGAAGGCGTGGGGCGTTTAGGGTGAGACCCGTACTGATCACATGTTAGCATCCTGGATAACGACTGTGTAAAATCACCAACGTTTCATTGTTTCTCTTTATTTTCTGCCCTTGTCTGAGTTTTATGGTTTTTCTCTCTTTTCCATAAAGGTCCTGCCTTTTATGTAATTATTATTATTATTATTATTATTATTATTATTATTATTATTATTATTATTATTATTATTATTATTATTATTATTATTATTATTATTATTATTATTATTATTATATTATTATTATTATTTTATTATCGTTATTATTATCGTTATTATTATTATTACAATAACAACCATTGTTATAAGCAAATAATTGTCACTCGAGGTTCAGGGGTATGAAGCTTTGATTACCACTAGCGAGTTGTATTTCTGTTAAAACTAGTACCGTTAGTTTTGTCACAATGAGAGAAAAATTCTCCTTAACTATTTGTCATTTTTCACTCATGATTTGTGAATATTTATCCTCCCATCCAGTCATCCAGGTTACGCCGTATTGTAGTAGTGTAGTAAACAACCATTATCGATGCCGCCCTAGAGTATCTAGACAAAATTCCACGAACTAACATTTACAATTCACAAAGTAATTCATGTGTACTCAAGTATTAAAAACCCATGATATCCTTACTTCGAGCAATCCACTGTACTATAAATGGGTTAAATCCGCACCCGAATAGTTAAGTCAGATTGATTGATCGTTTTAGACCATATCCCTTCTATAATAACAACAACAATAATAATCATAATCACAATAATAATAATAATAATATAATTTATTTATATTAGGTTAATGCATGGTAATATTTTGATATAAAATAGTAAAAAGAGTTGCGTATTTTAGGTGTCACCATCCCCCTTCAAACGCAAATAAACTCTCTGCCTCTCTTCACTCCTCAACTCTCTCCTCCTCTCTCTCTTTCTCTAACACCCTTTTTCTACGTTACCATTTTAATTCATCTTCTCTAATTTCAATCCCACACAAACTAACAATAATAATAATAATAATAACAACAATCATCATCATCATGGAAACTCCTCAACATTTCACGCCGGAGAAACCACACTCCGACCATTTCACCATCGACGACCTTCTCAACCTCCCCTCCGATGACCCCTTCGATGTCGCCGCAGCCTCCACCGACTCCTCCGCCATCACCGCCACTGCCACCGTCGACAGCTGCAACTCCTCCGGCGGAGTGGCTCGCCGGACCCTCACCGACACTACTCAATTCTCTCATGACCTTTGTGTCCCGGTAATTTAATTCTCCATTGCATTAGTCACTTGTACCTTACAATTCACTATGCACATTACTCCCATGCATTTATATTTATTGTATTATTATATGTTATTGTTTCGACATAAGTACATAACTAAAGTGCTAAAGAATTATAAGCTTGAGAAATGAAAAATAAATCGTTGTACTTGACCTAATTTTAGTAAAATTGCTTTTGCTATAGTTTATTATAACATTGATTTCTAAATTTACACGTACGATATAAACTCTTAATCTTTTAGTCACAGAGTGCATTATTTATTATCAGAAATGTCTCCTTGATAACAAGTTCTAAAGTTATCTCAATATTAATGTAGAAAGTTAAAAGACTATTTGAGTTTTGACAAAAATAATTATTTTCCTTTAAAGAATTAAAAAAACATCAATTTACTTCTAAAAATTTTTTTATTGGTTATTTCAGTTTAAAAGTTTTATTACTTATTTAAATTTTAGTCTAAGAATATAAAACTTTTTTACTAAAATTAAAACAAATATTAATTCCATTGTATAAAAATGATGTTTAAAATTTTTGGGAGAAAAATGATTATTGATGAAACCTCTTAGACAAAATCGACTTTAATTCAGATTAAAACGTTAGCAATACTTTATATATTATTTCTTACAATTTCAAAAAGTCACTATATATAGATTGTTTATAATTCTAAGTAACTAGCTAATATTATTTTTCAGTATGATGATATGGCTGAGCTAGAATGGCTATCAAATTTTGTGGAGGAATCATTTTCATCAGAAGACATGGAGAAGCTACAATTGCTATCCGGAGTCAAATCTCGACCCGTAGAAGAATCCGAGACTCACCCATTCGATCACGACATCGCTAACCGAACCGACAACTCGATGTTTAGCACGGACAAGACAGTCCCAGCCAAGGCCCGCACCAAGCGTTCTCGTGCCGCACCAAGCAACTGGACTTCTCGACTCATTGGTCTCTCTCAAACCTCCATGGGTCATGCCTCAACTGTGTCCTCAGAGTCGGAGACCGACATTACCTCGAGTTTAGCTGGTAAGAAAACCGTGAAAACTATCCCAAAGAAAAAAGAAATCTTTGACAAAAATGAATCTCGTAGTGGAGAAGGGAGAAAGTGTTATCACTGTGCCACTGATAAAACCCCTCAGTGGCGTACTGGACCACTAGGTCCAAAAACACTTTGTAACGCATGTGGGGTTCGCTACAAGTCTGGGCGGTTAGTCCCTGAGTATAGACCTGCCGCAAGCCCCACATTTGTTCTTGCAAAACACTCGAACTCGCATCGTAAGGTACTTGAGCTAAGAAGACAAAAGGAGATGCAGAGTGCACATCAACAACCATTCTTGTATCATCAGAATATGATGTTTGATGTACCCAAAGGAGATGAGTACTTAATCCACCAACATGTTGGTCTGGATTACAGGCAACTTATCTAAATGAGTTGATCTAGTTTTTAAAAATGTTATGCAATTTTTAAACCGAAATTTCAGATGGTTGAAGTTGAAATTATGAAGTTTTGAGAGAAAGAAATATTTTGTTTTAGGAGGCTAAACTTTAGATGCTTGTAATTTCAATTGAGTTTCATCTGCCATATTTTGGCAAATTCATGAATTAACATTTCCATTATGCCACATTATTCACTTTTTTTCTGTATTACATTATATTATCTCTCCCTATATGTATATATATAGAGGGAGTGATATACATATATTCTCTGTCACTTATAAATAGTAATAAAATATACAATTAAGATCGTATTTGCAATTAAATAAAAGTGTTTGAGATGTTATCAAATATTAAGTTTATCTTTTTGTAAAGTTACTTGATACCTAGGATTTTTATAATATAGTTGTACACATTTTAAGCTTATCCTTTTATTATAAAGTAATTCACGTGGATCAAGATTACCATGTGCACAACTTTAATTTAGTTATGGTAAGTATAATTTCAAGTAATTACAGAATAAAGAAATTCGTGTGATCATGTGCCTGCTTGCCTCCATCAACCTCAAGCCGAGCAGTATCAAAAGCTGAGCAATATTTATATGTTTCTATAAACCGAAAACATCATGAAATTTTATAAATTTTGGAGAATTCATAAACTCTTTCATATGTCAAACCTTTATATCACTATAAACATTCATTCCCTTTGGTCACGAGGCGTTGTGTGATGTTACATAATTCTTTTACCATAGTGTCAATTTCTATCATGCCATTATATCATGTTTTTATGCGCAATTTCTTCGAAATAAACGTGTGTGATCAGTTGCGTTGGTGGTTTTAGTGTTATCATTTTATTTTAGTGTGATTTGGATTTGCAAACGTAATACAAGTTAATAGACATAGAGTATATGTTTATATAAATGAATTAATATATTGAACTCGGATAGTTCGAGATATTCTAAGATATACATAACATACAACAATTAGTCACAACAATTCTGATTAATTAAATGTATTCGCCAAACATATTTTTTTATTGAAATTAACTCTAATTCCAATTCTACCTATTCTATGAACCAAATGGATACATAGTGTTTATGTCAGACATCATAGTCACAAATTTATAATCTAATATGGTTTGATATTATACATTAATTATTAAAGTTAGCCAATGACTAAAATCAAGAAAAGAAAAAAGAAAAAACGACTTAACAGTATAAATTGTGAGAAGTTATGGAATATAATAGTTTTACAGATTTTAAGCATCCACCATTGATAAATTTCGTCCCAAATCTGCCTAGAGAAGTTGCACGATATTAAAAGAATCAAAAAGAAACTTTACATGTTGTTTTCCAAGATAATTTAAAATATACACAATCAAAATATTATAGTACTAAAGAATGAAACAATTTCCGTGAAGAAAGATTCAAAGGAAACTAAAGGAAAGTCGAATGAAGAGATTGGTGAAAAGGAAGAAAATTTACAGAGAATGTTGATAGAATAAAATATAATGTCATTTGTTTTGCGGTAAAATTAATAAAATAGAGAATTAATAGCATTTTTGTTTTCTAATAAATTTGAATAGTATTTCTGTGATATTTTATTATATTTTCACATTTTTTATTCATGTCATATTAGTTACACACACAAGACATCATATTACTTTAGGAAACAACTTTGATTGAGATTACACAAACTAACACAACCGTCTATAGCACTGCGAAAAGTGTTTGAGCAATGACGGAATCCAACATTACAGTTACCTCGGATCTAAAGTCTCTAAATAGAGATACTTAAGTGAAAGTAGATAAAACTTTAGACCGCTTGTGAACAATGGTCAACTAGCCGGACATAGTAAATTGAGGATTCATCGCCGCTGTCACAATGATCAACGTATTTTTATGTGACTTAAATATTATTTTATATAATTAATAGGTTAGTTTATGCTCGTAAACCTAACTAAGTTTATATGTGAAGCTGGTATAATCTCCTTTATTAAATTAAGTTCACTTTAAGTTAGAGTTTGACTCAACTCATTTAAACTTAGCCTAGTTAAAGCTTTTAAATAGTCGATCTTGACCAAGCATCAGTGGTACTTGTGAGTCGTCTCTTTGCATGATAGGCTGAAGCTAATGAGCCAATTAAGCTCATATATGTTTTGAAAAACTTGGGCTTGCCAAATAATGTGATATTTAAAAAATCCTGTTCCACAACCGCCAACTGAAACTGATTATTTACTTGAACCAAAATCAGAAAAAAAAAAAAAAAAAAAAAACCTGGTATGGTACAAAACAATTAGGGTTGAACTTAAACCAAACCCGCCTCATTTATATCGATTTAACCCGAACTGAACTTGTCAACTCGAGCAAAAACTAGAACCGAGCCAAACCGTTCACTTCCCTCTCAGAAAACCAGTTCCTAACCAAAACTGATTCCACTAAAAATCGGTTTTGACTTTCGCCGACCCAAACCAAAACGGTTTAGAACCGAAACCAGTTTGAAAACCTCTAGGCTCTAGCCACATGGTACTGCATTTAATTTTAGAAAATTGTGATATAAGTTCAAGAACATCTCTAATTAATTATAGAGATGAATTAATCCGTAAACAGCTGAAGATGCTCATTGTACTGTATGCTTGATCCTAGACATCGCTGATCCATAGGCTGGTAAATCTTTTTTATTTTATTTAAATAATATATAGTGTACGAATATATGTATATATATATATATATATATATATATATATATATATATATATATATATATATATATATATATGTAACCTCTGCAAATAAATATATAAACAATTGAACACTGGTGGGTATTTCTGCAAGTACCAGAAATCCTAAGCATCAATGCATGTTGATGGAAATATACATTATGAGACGGGTAAAAAATAATCTAAAATTTTACAATTTGAACTGCTTAAATTATAACACTATTACGTTAACTCTTTCACATGGTTTTAATGTCATTTTTTACATAAGCATCAAACTGTTGTAGTTATTTTTCTTTACAATTATCTCTTAAATTTTACACAACATTATATTAAATAAAATTGATTGCGATTTGCGAATGGATAGACCTATTTTTTTTCTTTTCATATTTGAGCATCCGTAGGAAAGGATAAATCAATCCATGGATAGCTCATGAACGTCAGTAACACCAGTTGCAAACTGAGGTTGAGAAGTAAAGGGTGAGCATCCTCAGTTAATAAATGTATATTTATTTTTAAACAAGTGACTATTTGTCGAACAAAACTAGTGATTCATTGGGGAAAAAAGAAATATATTAGTAAACCAATAGTGACTTTTAGTGGAAATTTAATCTAAATAATAAGGATTCTAAACATCATCTTCATGATAATGGAATATCAAATAACAATAGCTAATATTATTTGCCGTTAATAAAGAAAATAATATTTTTTCAATATGCGAATAAGTATTAGAAAAATAATCATGCAATGATATAATCATTTATGTTACTTTAGTTTTAGTCGGCTCAATTATTATGGGGTTCAAACGAATTACAAATGTAAGATCTTTTTTTTCTCAAATATAGTCGTTACAAAAAGTGATAGATGTAAGATTTTTTGTGTGAATAGGAGCTAAGTTGAACATAGAATTGGACTATGTATATATAAAAAAATATATTTTTTTGAATGGCATATATAAAAATAATAATATCTATAAAAAAATCAGCCTCAAAATCTTTTTATGTGAGAGCATTTGAACCCTCTCAGTTTCATCTGCAATTGAATCGCCTTGCCCATGCCCAATTCAAGCGGCAATGGTGTTCCATTTCAATCGCCCAACCTTTTAACTCCCCTGGTCGATTTCATCTCTGATTTCCCTTTCAAAACATCATAACTTATAGTGTCATAAAAATCCTTACTTACAAGATGAATAATCTAATTCTAATAGTGTCATAAAAGTCCTTTTAACACTCATCCCTACATAATAGTGTCATAAAAGTCCTTACGAGATGACTAATCCAATTCAGAATTTATAGAAAGTATTTTATAATGTTATATTTGACATGATAATATCGACCTATGTATCTTGTTATAAAGGTTATTGTTCTTTTTGACTTATCTATATGATTCTTAATAATTCAAAACAGTATCTTTAACATCTTTTTCATTGGACCACCTTTCGTAAATCCTTCTTCAACATAAGGCACATGAGCTCTCTGTGAAACTATGAGAGTAGGAGGAGGGAGGGAGGGGGGAGATTTGTGGGAAGAGAATGAAGGGAGAAGTGGGGAAACCGACGTGTGTGACCAGGACGTCTACCGTCTCAATGTTTGAGATGGTTTAAGTGACGGGGTATTCCCTTAAGACCCCTTAAGACGTATCATGATACTCGATAGCCAATACAATGAAATATGATCAATACAAAAAGAGTAAAACACATATGGAAAACTTACTAAAGATCTAAACATTAAAGTCATGGGGGTTGGACCAGTTCAATTCTTTTAAGTTTTAACCATTTATGTAAGCTGGGCCTTAAAGGCGAGCCCAAAAGTACAGAAAACTCATATTGTTTAATCATTAATGGAAAATAATATGACATTATGACAACATTTTTATGGGTCTACGCCTCAACATACGAGTATTTTAGTATCAAAATTCTGACTTTGTTGTTGTACTATTTTTACTTTTAGTTATTATACTTTAGTTTGACAAGTTATTATAGTAACCTTCAAACAGTTCTGATATGGTTTTAGAAGTGAGCCCTCTTTTGTTGTTTTATCAAACAATTTTTTTTAAAACAATTGAAATTATAATCGTCATTTAGTTTTATAGCAAATTTCAGGTGTCGTCCTTAAACTAAGAAAATTACAGTAAACATCCTTTATGTTTAAAAAAAGCTTGCACGTTTCGTCATTTCCTCTAACAGTTAAATTTGGTCATTAAGTCAGGTCGCATGCCTGGCACATGAGAGTAGTTTAATCTTTTTATCTTTATTATTAAAACTCACCCCACTTCACATCTCTTTTTCTCTCTCTACTCTCTTTCTCTCTACCCTACTCCCACACCTCTCTTTCTCTCTTTATCTTCACACAAGAAACACTACCATCACCCCCCTCCACCGCCACCACCTGCCCACCGCCACCGCCACCACCTGCCCACCGCCACCACCACCACCTGCCCACCGCGTCCACATCACCATCCATAAACATCATCATCATTATCATCCATCGTCAGTATCTTCCATCATCATCGATCACAAAAAGAAAACCCTAGACCCTCTTTTTTTCTTCCGCCATGCCACACCACCGCCATCGCTTCGCCGCCCGGAACACACCACCATTTCATCGCCTCCTCCGTAGACGCATTTACAGTCTTTAGTGTTGGTAGTTATGTTCCATGGCTATCATGGGTGGATCAAGTCATTGGTTCCATCGGAAGAGCAAAAAAAATAGCTAAAGAATTTGATGAGTTTCTTGAAATAATTATAAAAGAACATGTAAACAAGAAGAAAGGACACGATGCTAAAAGCAATGAAGGAGAAGACTTCGTTGACATTTTACTAGATTTGCAAAAAGATAGAGAAAAAGAGAGAGAGAGGGGTAAAGAGAAAGAGAGGTGTGGGGGTGGGGTAGGGAGAAAGAGAGGGTAAAGAAAGAAAGAGATATGTGAAGTGAGGTAGGTGGAGTGAGTTTTAACAATGTGGGTAAAAAAATCAAACTACCCTCATGTGTCAGACACGTGATCTGATTTAACGATCAAATTTAACGTCCGTTAGAGTAAAGGATGAAACGTGTAAGCTTTTTTAAACATAAAGGATGTTTACTGTAATTTTTTTAGTTTAAAGACGAAACCTGAAATTTGTTACAAAACTAAAGGACGAAAAGTGTAATTTACTCTTATAATAATTTAAAAAAGGCCAAATTCTTTCATGAATTTGAGAAGAAACTACCAAAAAATGAGATAGAAGTCTCTAGCAAAATAAAAAAATTTACGTGATCAAATGTAGATGTATGGTTCAACAATGATCAAATTCCACCGAAACCTTCGGTATCTTTTGATAAATAATCTTGGGTGATGCAATGCTATATTTTTTTAACGACATCTTAGTGTTATGAAGTTAGTAACACAAAGTTATTAATTATTCGCTTATGTTAAAATTTGAACTCATGATCTTTAATAGAAGCAAAGCTTCCCACCCACTGAACAATTAGCCCAAGAGATCGTTGACGACACAATGCTAAATATATGATTAGGTCCAGATATTTTTCCGCTATATCATTTGAATGTCACATGACTAATGCAAATTAAGATTTTATCTCGTTATTTAGCTAGGCTTCAAAAAGATTTATTGTTTTTGGTTCTAATGCAAGAAAAAAATGTTTAATAAACTTAAGCCATCCAAATTTAAAATAATGTATCTCATTGTTTTTCTATAAGTTAGTTCGTACAATGTTGTTTTGCAAGTTTGGATGTACAATGTTGTTTGCAAGTTTGGATGATTATAATCTTCTCATAAAACAAATATAATTAACAATCTAAAAACATGAATAAATTAGGATAGTATCATCAAGGCATTATTTCATATTATAATGATACCGAAATGATACACGTCCTATCAAGTTTTTCGTCTAATAATAAGGTTGATGAACACTACTAGAAAAATAAGCTTAATTCAATCTTTTAGAAACAACCTTTCAAAAATTGTTACATTTTTTAAAAAAGCTTAACCAAATCAACAACCTAGAACTTGTCTTCTCCATGTGGTCTTCTAACCAAAATTATGGATGACAACGGTGGAGTGAAAGAATCGAACCTCCACATTGTATTATATATTTTTGTTCATCTATGGTTTCAGGTCTACAAACGACTTTAATTGCTGCAATTTCAAATGATTTGGTGTTCACAAATGATTTTGGTTTCTAAAAATCATATTCTAGGTTTTAGTTCTTCGTTAGAACTTAGCAAAGCTTAAACAGCTTATTCCTCGGTATGCCTTCGGCTTTAGCAACCTGCAATCACCATCTTTCAATGAACCCGCAAGGGGTTGGGATGGGGTTCATGTGGGGTAGCGGTGGTACCTAGTCACCCCAAACCCACTCTGGATACCTTCAACTCGTACCAACTCTTTTTCTTCCTAGAATACGCGTAGTGTTACCTTTTTCTAACAGACACAAAAGTGATTGGTATGACGTGGGACATCACTGACAAGTAAAATATGAACCGTATCAACATTTAAGCCAACAAATACCAATCATATCCACTTTTTGGTTTTACAAAACGAGAATTTTTTTTTCATATGAGGTTGATTCTGATTTGTCAAGCCGTTTGTAGGTGGTTTTATGAACCACTTATGTTTCTAGAACCTCCACTAGTTAAGATAGCGAAAGTTGCTACCCCCTCCACTAGTTCAGATAGCGGAGATCCTTTTTTTGTTGACATCAGTTGGTTGTAGTAGCGGAGGTGAGTTTTTGTGACATCAATGGGTTCAAATAATGGGGCTTTGTACATTTTTGTCCAACTCATCACAAAGTCCTACATCTCTTTGCACATTTGTAACCTTCTTTATATTAACTAACTAAGGTCCTAGAAACAAATATAGTTCTCAAAACCACCTACAAACCACTTGACAAACCTAAATCAACCCAAAGCATGAACCTATATTGATTTTTTTGACCGGAAAACATAATCATATTATTGAAAACGAAAGAGATCGAGCAAATAGCTAGAACAATAGAGGTTAAGGGAGAAGACAAGAAACATTATAATTACACCAATTACCAACAATCAAACATATGAAATCACCCTTATGCTTGATCCAAAATAAGTAAAATGTCACGATCTCATCAGAAATCAACTCTGGCTTCATGTTCATGTTATTGTAACACATTTCATTTATCCATTTCCATATCTGTAGTATCGATAATGTGCCTATATTAAATATGTTTTTTTTAAACTAGTATATTTTTATGAGAAACAGATAAATTCCCATTGTTTTTTTTAATAAGAACAAACGAGTACAATACATATTTAAATTAAAATTCCTATCAACCTTTCACAACTTGCATATAAATAAAAAAGAAGATACAAAGAAGACAAGCTCATGAAGATACAAAGAAGACAACCCATTCAACACGGAATCGATCAATATGAAATTGATCAACGTCTCTTATTCTAAACATTACACTTGTCACATTCTCATTTGATGGTCATCTAACGACACCGTCACGTTAACCCTCCTTGCGTGAACCATCAATTTTCTCGTTCTATAAAGAATAACTTATGCAGATCCATATTTAGGTATATATCAAATTGCATATTTCATCCTTAAACTTCAATAATCACACAAATCATCATTAATGTTTAGTGTTTCTCACACTTTTAGTTATTTACACTAACTAACATTAATTTGTTTTTTTAAATGACAATTTAAGCTTTGATTTAAGGAAAAAAAAAACAAAAATCCCAAACACTTTCATTCTCACGAATGCCCCAACCCTATTTGACCTAGGTTGCACCTGAATTCCAAGGTGTGGGAGATAGGGTCGAGGAAGAAAGCTAGTAGGAGGAAATTAAGTGTAAGTTTTATCATAGTTTGTAATTTAATTTTAGTGGGTTGTTTTCACTTTTAGGTTTTTTTATCTTTAATTTTTTTTTTTTACTTTTAACACAAATATTTTTATACCTTTTATAATTTTAGCATATATAGTTTTTCACTTTCAAATTTGGTCACCCACATTTTTCATCTTTTACAAATTTTCATTTTACCTTTCGGTCTAAATTTTTACTACTTAACACGCAGCAACATGCGCATGTGGTTCAACGTTTTTACGTCTATTTTCTGTTTAACGGCCCCGTCACAACGTGTGGGTCTTAGATTGACTTAGTTATTACTCTTAATGTTTTATGTCTTATGTGCGTGGTTCAACGTTTTTACATCTACATTTCGTTTGGTTTTGCTTTTTTGTTTTTATTTCTTTTCTAATACGAGCTCTTTCGATGTTGACGGTTGTTGATAGTGGTGTGACATTGGTGTTACTTGTCATGGTTCTATGCATATGCCGCAACGCTTGACTGGGGAAGGGGGGTTGGCTGGTTTAATACTAGTTTTTGTTATTTTTCAAATATATTAAGAAAGAATAAATTATTCATCAAACAATTTACTTAATAGGAAGCTTAATGTCTTTTAGTGCAAGGACAAAATGTGTTAACAAACCTGAATATAAAGGATGATCCGTGTAAATAATAAAGTTTAAGAACGCAATTTGTTATATAGTTATAGCTAAAGGGAAAAAGAAGTGTAGTTTACTCTTCTACAAATTGAACCCTAATTCACCCGCTTTCATCCATCAAACAAGTCTCATATATTCAATTTCTCAGGTTTCTTCAATTCTCTCAAGGTAATATTCTTTTTTCAATTTTGAATTATTATTTAATTTCTTTTTGGTTTAATGATATCGTTTGATCTTGTTTTTCAATCTAACTAACAATATTCAACGATTGAGGTTTTTGTCTTGATTTTGAACAGCGCTTTGTTCAAATCTTGTAGTATTATGGATTATGATTCTGTTTTTGACCTTTCGTCTAGTTTGATCTGATAATTACGCAACGATTGAAGTGTTTTATCGTGTTTTGTTTTTGAAGCGAGTTTTGTACAAATCTTGCAATTTCATGTGCAACGACTTTTTTCACCCTAAAACTGACGTGAACAAAAAGCAACATTAAAACGACAAACTCATTAAAAAAGTTGTCAGGGCGGCTAGAAAAACTAAACACAACCACAAATTAGTCTTTTAAATAAATGTCAACTAACGAAATTTATTAAAAAAAAGATCAAAATAGTTAAAAAAATATATGTTAAAAATGTATATCATATAGAGTGCCGGGGGATGGGGGTTGTGGGTTTAAGTTGAAGCCTTACAAAGGTGTCAATTTTGTAAGTTTATATAGTTGAGTGGTAAAAAGTGAGCTATCGCATTTCAGGTGGGTTTATTACGTTAATAGAATTTAAAAAACAAACAAGTGTGATGAGTAGTAGTATAATTGATTCTGCTTTTGCTTGAAATTATGTTGTAGTGATGTTCTTTCAATCCGTTCGTGGCTTTCAGATCTTACGTCTAATTCGATCTAACAATTAAACAACGATTGAGGTTGTTTGAACGAAGTTTTGCTTAGATGTTGCAATCTTATCAATTGTTTGAATAAAATTCTATTATAATATTTTAGAACAGATTTATTGATTTTGCTTTTGAATTATGAATGTATCTAGGTGTAACGAACTACAACATCCAGAAGTTTTGAGGTTGAGGGAAGGTATGCAGATCTTTGTGAAGATAATAACGAACGGAATAACGATACCTGTGGAGGTGGAGAGCTGGGAGAGCATCGATAATGTGAAGGCGAAGATTTATTATATGCAGGGGATTCCACCGTCCCAGCAGACATTGACATTTGCAGGATTGCACCTGGAAGGTGGGCGTACGCTTGCTGATTATAATCTCCACATGCAGTCCGCGGGTTTTAGATGTTACTGGTGTTGGTGATTCGTGATGTCAGATCGTACAGTTGTTTGGATGAAGTTTCTGTAGGTCTGATTTTGATTTGTGTGTGATGGTCTTAGGTTTATTGTTTGTGGTAAATAAAAGTTGTGTAGTTTGTGATTCATTTTGTCCCTGATGGTATGCGTACTCGTAAGTAAATGATACTATGATTGAAATAATTTTAATTCTCCACAATTAAATGACCAAACATTCAATTTTACAGCAACCATATGACACGATAAATAATCATAAGAAAAAAATTGAAGCAAGATGGTTCTCATGGCAATTTGAGATGGTTTGCCATCTTCGCGTGTCCAGGACGTTTGCCATCTTCGCGTTTGAGATGGTTTAAGTGACCGTTTAATCCCTTAAGTTATATCTCCACACTCGATACTGGATAGTCAATACAATGAAATATGATAGATCCAAAAATACATGTGACAGACTTGCTAAAGGTCTAAAGTCGTGGAGGTTGGGCCACATTGAACCATATATCTAAACTGGGCCTTAAGGATAGCCCAAAATTGCAATGAACTCATATTAGTTTAATCTAATGAGCCATCGAAATAATATGACTCAAGATTTTTATGGGTCAACGCGTCGCCATTTGAGATTTTTAGATACAAACTACTGTACGATACGTAAAACTGCTGAGTATTACCGATCTCACATCACCGTCAAGTATCACCAACAACGTAAAAAATCGTATTAAAAAATAAAAGTGGAAAAAATAAACTGAACGGAAACTAAATGTAAAAACGTTGAACCACGTGCGTGAAATGTACAATATTAAAAATAATAACTAAGTTGATTTACGATCTCGCACGTTGTGATGGAGCCGTTAAGCGGGAAAAATATGCGTAAATACATTAAAACCATACACGCACGTTGCGGCGTGTTAACTCGTAAAATTTAGAACGAAATATAAAACGAAAAATTTATAAAAGATAACAAGTATAAATGACCAAAGTTGAAAGTGACAAATTATAGAGGTTAAATTGTAAAATATGTAAAAAAATAAAAAAAAAAACAAAAATAAGTACAACCCATTAAAACTTAAAGTACAGACCATAAAGCATAAAAAAGTTGATAATGAGTTAAAGCATTCACAACTCATTCCTTATCCTAATCCTACTCCACATAATTATATTAAATATCATTATTTTTTCTCTCTACTTTTTAATTAAATAATACTTTTTACACATTTATCATTAATTTTTATCTCTCTCCACTCACAACCAATTAAAATATATTAAAAATATTATAAGACTTTAAACAGTGTTTCCAAAAATACTGATTGAACTGTAAATTTTCCTTATCCTTCACTAAGAGCATTCACAGTCCGTTCCCTAAATTTATATGAGTGTATTTCATATATTATATGGTATGGTTATAAGTGGTTGTGAGTGAAAGATATGAGAAATTTACTGTTCAATCTGTATTTTTGGAAAACACTGTTTAAAACCCTTAATGTTTTTAATATATTTTAAGTGGCTGTGAGTGAAGAAAAGAGAAAAAGTAATGATAAAGATATAAAACATATTATTTAATTGAAAAGAATAGAGAAAAATTAGTGATTTGTAATGTAATTATATGAATAAAGATGGGAAATGGGTTGTAAATGCTTTAACAACCACTTATAACCATATCTTATAATATAAGAAATATACTAATATAAATTAATTTGCGGGAGTGAACTGTGAAAGCTCTCATATATATAATTTTACTTTGTTGCTGTATTTTTACTTTTTAATGATTAAACTATAATTTGACAAGTTATTTTAGCAATCGTAATCAACCTTGAAAAAGGCATGATATATTTTAGAACCGACCCCCTCTTTTATCTAATCACATTAAAACAATAGAGATAATAATAACTGAAATAGAAAATGCCAAATTCTATTTGAAAAGAAACTACCAAAAATGAGATGAAGTTTCTATCAAAATCTACGAGATGTAGATCTAGAGTTTGTTTATAATTTTAGTGTTATCAATAATTTTAATGTTATTGGATTAACTTGCTGATCTGATAAATTGTAGTAGTGATTAAACAAGTTAGGTGACGCGGGAGTGCGGACTCGTTTTACACTAATACAATTAATTGTATATGTGTATAAATATATTGGACTCAACGAAATTATTATTAAATATTGGAGCCATAAACGTGGGCTTATATACCCAATTAACAACCTAAGCCCAATCTTGAAATATATATATACACATATGTACGGAAGTACAATACAGATCAAATTAAAAAGGAAGAAAAGCAGTCGCACGGTTTCTTCTTTCATCGCATGGTTCTTTCGCAGAACAAAACTTCGATTCTCAAGATCTCAGTCTGAATTCGATTAAACATTTGATAGTTGCGATCAATTGGTTTAATCTGATAGTGTTCATCACGTTTCTGAGATCTATCCAAGTTATTATCTTTGTCAAGTTACGTTTCGTTCGTTGGTTCAAGGATAGTGTTCGGTTAACATCGTTCTGTTCCAAAGACTACTTCTCTACAGTCAATCGCAAGGATCGAAGGTATTTGTTTGTGATTTATACATTGTTACAGATACGGTTTGGTCTTGTACACAATTTCTACAAAGATTAAACCAATTGACTTGTTTATGTTCTGAAATTTTGGGTTGTTTATAATCTGAAATTTGGGGGTTATTTACAATCTGAAATTTGGGGTGTTTGTAATCTGAAATTTGGGACTCAATTTACTCGATTGCAATTAATTTGCTTGACAATCGTTTGAGTCGGTTGTGTGTTCATCGAAGACAATAATTGGAACTTTATTTGATTCGCGTTGGGATTTAAAAGACAAACAATCTGATTTAACATGGGAAGTGGAGAATCGGTTCGGGACATGTCTAGTAAGTTTGCCAAATTGGAAAAATTTGAGGGTCAAGACTTTAGGCGATGGAAAAAGAAGATGCATTTCTAATTGACAACATTGAAGGTTGCGTATGTACTTTCTACGCCTATGCCAGACATAGTGGAAGATGAAACCTTAGATCAACAACGAAGGAGACTCAAGTGGGAAAATGATGATTACATCTGCAAAGGCCACATACTTAATGGTATGACTGATTCACTATTTGACGTATATCAAAATGCAGAATCTACAAAGGACCTCTGGGATTCTCTCGAAGCAAAATACATGGCCGAGGATGCGTCAAGCAAGAAATTCCTAGTAAGTAATTTCAATAATTACAAAATGATAGATTCTAGGCCAGTAATGGAACAATATAATGAACTGCTTCATATCTTGGGTCAATATGCACAACATGATATGCATATGGATGAGTCAATCTCTGTGTCGAGTATAATCGATAAATTTCCACCTTTGTGGAAGGATTTTAAACATACTCTAAAACATCAAAAGGAAGATTTGACTCTGGTTCAATTGGGTAGTCATATCCGTATTGAGGAATCTCTTCGGGCTCAAGAGTTGGATAAAACCAAGGGTAAAAACCCGGCATCGTCCTCGGTTAATAATGTTGAAGATGATGGGAAATTCAAGAGGTTCAACAAGCCAATGGGTAATAAACGCAAGTTTAGTGCTGATAACAAACATCCCAATAAGAAGGCAAAACCTGCTTGTTGGAGATGTGGCAAACCAGGGCATTTCAAAAAGGACTGTCGTGTGAAAATATCAGGTGGAAGTAAGGCTAATGTTGCCGGTCCAAGCGGGTCAAAAGACCCAAATGGGAAACCAGGTTTGTGTCCTGTCTCAGTTTTTAATTCTGTTAAGAATTATATTTCCTTGATTTCTGAATCATTCTATGTCCAGGATGATGAAACTGCATGGTGGGTAGACTCAGGTGCTACAAGTCACGTGTGTAAGGATCTAAGGTGGATCGAGGATCTCAAAACAGTTGAAGATGGATCTGTTTTGAGAATGGGAAACGTGGCAACTGAGCCTATCAAAGGAATTGGAAATGTCAAACTTGTATTTACTTCTGGAAAAAATTAATACTGTATAATGTATTGTATGTACCAGGGATTCGAAAGAATCTCTTGTCTGGGATTATGTTGAACAATTGTGGTTATAAACAGGTCATCGAGTCAGATAAGTTTATCTTATCTAAAAATGGAACCTTTGTTGGATTTGGGTATTTATCCAATGGCATGTTTAAACTTAATATTCAGGTTCCATTTGCTAATGAATCTGCATGTGTTGTTTCCTCATCATCTAGTAAAGTAGATTATGTATCTAAATTATGGCATGCTAGACTAGGTCATGTTAATTTCTTTAGAATGAAAGATATGTCAAAAATGAGTTTGATACCAGCTTTTGACATGCATGATAATAATTGCCACACTTGTAAATTAACCAAGATTACTAGAAAACCATTTAAGGATGTTAAGAGAGAATCTAAGGTATTAGAACTTATTCATTCTGATTTATGTGATTTTCATAGCACACCTTCTCTTGGTAATAAAAAGTATGTAGTCACCTACATAGACGATGCAACACTATACTGTTATGTATATCTGGTTAATACTAAAGATGAAGCTCTTGACAAATTTAAGGTCTATAAACAAGAAGTTAAATTGTTTCATGGCAATCTAATTAAAACTCTTCGAACTGATCGGGGAGGGGAGTATTATAATCCAGTATTCTTTCAGTCCACTGGAATAATACATCAAACAACGGCCCCTTATACACCACAACACAATGGTGTTGCTGAAAGGAAAAATAGAACCTTAAAGGAAATGGTTAGTTCCTTGTTATCATACTCTGGTCTGAGTGATGGATTTTGGGGAGAAGCAATGCTAACAGCTTGCTATTTATTGAATAGAACTCCCAATAAACGAAACAAGACAACTCCTTATGAATTATGGAAAAGGAAGCCTCCTAATTTAAACTATTTAAAAGTCTGGGGCTGTAGAGCAGTAGTTCGCCTTACTGAACCTAAACGAAAGAACTTAGGTGAGAAAGGAATAGATTGTATATTTATTGGATATGCTGAAAACTCAAAGGCCTATAGGTTCTATGTTATAGAACCCAATGACTTTGTGTCTGTAAACACCGTTATTGAATCAAGGGATGCTATCTTTGATGAAGATAGATTCACTTCTATACCTAAGCCTAAGGACAACATTTATAATTCTCAAACAAGGATTCTTGATCATGTTAAGAATAGAGCAGTTGATTCGGTTAAAGCATTGTCTAATGCTGACAGTGCATCTAGTCCTTCTGAACCAAGAAAAAGTACAAGAACTAGAAAGGCTAAATCCTTTGGTTCTGATTTTCACCTTTATTTGGTTGAAGGATCCAGGAGTGACATCAGCTATCAATATCAATATTGTTTTACTATCGAAGAGGATCCAAAAACATACAGTGAAGCAATGGCATCTCGAGATGTTGCTTTCTGGAAAGAAGCAATTCAAGATGAGATGGATTCTATTATGCATAATAGTACGTGGAAATTAACTGACTTACCACCTGGATGTAAACCTCTAGGTTGTAAGTGGATATTTAAAAAGAAAATGAAAGTTGATGGTAGCATAGACAAGTTTAAGGCCAGATTGGTTATCCAAGGCTTTAAACAAAAGGAAGGAATTGATTTCTTTGATACATATGCTCCCGTTGCTAGGATTTCCACTATAAGATTATTAATTGCCTTAGCTTCAACTCACAAACTGATGATTCATCAGATGGATGTGAAAACAGCTTTTCTGAATGGTGAACTAGATAAAGAGGTATACATGAAACAACCTGAGGGCTTTGTTTTACCGGGACAAGAACATAAAGTATGTAAATTAATCAAATCACTGTATGGTCTAAAACAGGCTCCCAAACAATGGCATCAAAAATTTGATGAAGTTATCTTGTCTTATGGTTTTCTCTTGAATCAAGCAGATAAGTGTGTGTACAACAAATTCAATTCCTCTGGAAAAAGGGTAATTATTTGTCTGTATGTTGATGATATGTTGATCTTTGGTACTGACCAAGATCAGGTAGATAAGACTAAGAAGTTATTGTCTTCTATTTTTGATATGAAAGATCTGGGGGAGGCAGAAGTTATCCTAGGTATAAGGATAAAACGAAACAATAATGAAATTTCAATAACTCAATCTCATTACATTGAAAAAGTATTAAAGAAATTCAATTACTTTGATTGTTCACTGGTTAGTACTCCTATAGATCCTAATATCAAGCTTATGCCTAATAAAGATGATTCTATTTCACAGTTGGAATATTCCAAAGCAATTGGATGTTTGATGTATGCTATGATAAGCACAAGGCCTGATATAGCATATGCCGTTGGAAAACTGAGTAGATTTACCAGTAATCCTAGCACGCATCATTGGCAAGCTGTGAATAGATTGTTTAGATACCTGAAAGGAACCATAAATCATGGTTTGTGTTATTTAGGTTTTCCTTCAGTTTTAGAAGGGTACTCCGATGCAAGTTGGATAACAAATGTGGAAGATCATTCTTCGACAAGTGGGTGGGTATTCCTACTTGGTGGTGGTGCTATTTCCTGGGCATCAAAGAAACAAACTTGCATAACTAATTCTACTATGGAATCTGAATTTGTTGCTTTAGCTGCGGCTGGGAAGGAAGCTGAATGGCTAAGAAATCTGATCTTTGAGATTCCATTATGGTCGAAACCGATATCATCTATCTCTATCAGGTGTGATAGTGCAGCTACTTTGGCTAAAGCATATAGTCAAGTGTACAATGGGAAGTCTAGACACTTAGGTGTTAGACATAGCATGATTAGGGAATTAATCATGAATGGTTTGATATCTGTTGAATTTGTAAGATCTGAATTTAATTTGGCTGATCACCTAACAAAAGGATTAGGGAGAGATCTCGTGAAAAGATCAGCCATAGGGATGGGTTTAAAGTCCATTTAAATTTCTTGTGTCAAGACACCCAATTCCCATCTAATACAATGTTAGATGTTGAATCAATGTGGAAAGCTTGTCATGTAGAAATTGGAACACAACAATACATCATCCCAAGGTTTGTGTTCTGACTGCAAGATAAAGTAGGTTGAAGTTTATCTGCAGGTGCAAGATTAAAAGAAACTACCTATAAGAATATGAAGTTTAGCCGCTTCAAGAAGCTTGGACTTGGCTTCGATGTATTCTTTGAAGGATTAGAACACAGGCTAGTAAAATATTATGTCAAGTGAGAATCTAATTTGTAAACTTGTGTGTATATTTAATTCAGTTATTTATGTGGATAGCAAGGGTTCAATCTATTGTGATACTCTGATATTCTAATATTTGAATGTGATATACTAAGATGAAAATTCAATTCTCAGGATATTTTCATTTATGCATAAGTTTGTGTCATGCGAGAGATATTTAAGTTAGTCATGGATATCACTAAAATGGGGGAGGAATGTTGATAATTTTAGTGTTATCAATAATTTTAGTGTTATTTGATTAACTTGCTGATCTGATAAATTGTAGTAGTGATTAAACAAGTTAGGTGACGCGGGAGTGCGGACTCGTTTTACACTAATTCAATTAATTGTATATGTGTATAAATATATTGGACTCAATGGAATTATTATTAAATATTGGAGCCATAAACGTGGGCTTATATACCCAATTAACAACCTAAGCCCAATCTTGAAAATATATATACACATATGTACGGAAGTACAATACAGATCAAATTAAAAAGGAAGAAAAGCAGTCGCACGGTTTCTTCTTTCATCGCACGGTTCTTTCGCAGAATAAAACTTCGATTCTCAAGATCTCAGTCTGAATCCGATTAAACATTTGATAGTTGCGATCAATTGGTTTAATCTGATAGTGTTCATCACGTTTCTGAGATCTATCCAAGTTATTATCTTTGTCAAGTTATGTTTCGTTCGTTGGTTCAAGGATAGTGTTCGGTTAACATCGTTCTGTTCAAAAGACTACTTCTCTACAGTCAATCGCAAGGATCGAAGGTATTTGTTTGTGATTTATACATTGTTACAGATATGGTTTAGTCTTGTACACAATTTCTACAGAGTTCAACAATGACCAAATTCCACCAAAACCTTTGTTTTCTTATAATAAATAACTTTAAATAACATAGTGATAAAATATATGATTCCAAATATAAGACTATCCAAGCAATTATACTTGTAAATTTGTAGCTTGTTGGTATATTTGGAAGACGATAAACAAAACCATCTACTCTAAAACATAACCCATCTCTCTTTAAGTTGGTAGAGGACATCAAGAACAAAAGTTAAATTTGGGTTAAGGATAGATCTAGTATGAGAACATTGGAATTGTTAGATTGGTGATGTTTATTTGAAAATCCGGGTTAAGGATAGATCTAGTATGAGAACAATAGAATTGTTAGATTGGTGTTTGTTTAATTTTTGAATATGATGTTTGTTTTTTTCTGACAGCTTGTTAGTTTGGATAGAAACAAATTCCTTTTGCCTTTAAAAATAAAAATTAAATTAAATAAATCTGATTCTTTTTAGTAGAGATCTAAGCTCCACATTCTATTTCCAATGGTTCTTGCTATCTTGAATGTTATATGTCCAACGCATAAAAGTGACTTATGTGATATGAACATCACTGACATGTAAACCATGAAACTGTGAATTGTATCAACATTTTAGCCATACAGCACCCGTTGTATCCACTTTTTCGTCTTACAAAACGAAGTGTACAATTACATCATTTGGTGTAGATTAAACATGAGCCTATAATAAAAAAATTTGACCGCAAACATTATAAATTATAAATTATTAAAAACAAAGAAGTACCATCAAACAGTTAAAAACAATAGATGTTTAAAAGAGAAAATAAAAAGCATTAAAGATACACCCATTACTCTAATTGAAACTTATAAAAACTGTCCTATGCTTACCAAAAAAAATTGTTGCCTATATTAAATAACTTTTTTGAATCCCATATTAATTATTTAAAAAAAATACCTATCGACTTTTTACAACTTGCATATAATAAATATATAATAATATAACAAGAAAAATTCAAACAAGATAAGGTCGTGAAAATAATATATTCCAAAACGAAAAGAAGACGCCACACCTAGAAATTAGCAACCCCATTCAACACGGTATCACCAACGGCTCTTATTCTAAACGTTATCGTGTGGTCATCATTAACATATACACGTGTCACATCCTCGTTCGTTGGTCATCTAACGGCACCGTCACGTTATCTTCCTTTGCGTGAACAATCTTCTTTCTTGTTCTATAAATTGAACCCTAATTCACCCCCTTTCATTCATCAAACAATTCTCAGATCTTCTTCAATTTCTAAGGTTTTTTCAATTCTCTCAAGGTAATTCCTCCTTTCAGTTTTCGAATTATTATTATTTGTCAATTTCGCTTCTGATTCTTGATATCGTTAGATCTGTTTTGTCTTTCATCGTGCCATTCTCTGAATTCGTTTTACAATCGATCTAAAAATCACACAACGATTGAGGTTTCAATCGATCTAATGATTCTGTTTTCGTATGTAATTCTATTCTTATGCTCTTGTTTTGATCGGTAGATGGTTTTTTCTGAATCGTATAATTTTACGCTTAATTCGATCTGATAATCATACAACAATTTTTAGGTGTTTTATCTTGATTTTCAACCGCTGTTTCTACAGATCTTGCAATATTAGTTGTTGTTGATTCTGTTATTTTCTGAAATTAGTTGTATTATCTTACGGTCGGTTGGTAGCTTTCAGATCTTACTAT
The DNA here is from genome assembly GCA_025506505.1 of Flaveria sonorensis. NCBI lineage: Eukaryota > Viridiplantae > Streptophyta > Magnoliopsida > Asterales > Asteraceae > Flaveria > Flaveria sonorensis. The sequence goes on from JACCIY010000051.1 coordinate 35,998, forward strand.
TTTATGTCTAATTGATTCAATTATCAAGCAACGATTGGTTGTTTTATGGTGATTTGAAATCTCCTTTTGTTTAGATCTTGTAATTTATTGGTTATTGACTCTGTTTTCGGATGAAATTCTTTTGTTTTGATTTTCCTTGTGAATTATACCTGGATCTAGGTTTAACGAATTAAATCAATATGTATGTGTGGTGGACGAATGAATTTGTGTCTGTTTTGTTAATTATAATCGTTTCTATGTTGTTCAACAGATGCAAATCTTCGTTAAGACTCTTACTGGCAAGACCATCACTCTCGAGGTCGAGAGTTCCGACACCATAGACAACGTCAAAGCCAAAATCCAAGACAAGGAAGGAATCCCCCCAGATCAGCAGCGATTGATCTTCGCCGGAAAGCAACTCGAAGACGGCCGTACTTTGGCCGATTACAACATCCAAAAGGAGTCCACCCTCCACCTTGTTCTCCGTCTCCGTGGTGGCATGCAAATCTTCGTCAAAACCCTCACCGGCAAGACCATCACCCTCGAGGTCGAAAGCTCCGACACCATCGACAACGTCAAAGCCAAGATCCAAGACAAAGAGGGCATCCCACCAGACCAACAGAGGCTCATCTTCGCCGGAAAGCAGCTTGAAGATGGCCGCACTTTGGCTGATTACAACATCCAGAAGGAGTCAACTCTTCATCTTGTCCTCAGGCTCCGTGGTGGTATGCAAATCTTTGTGAAAACCCTCACCGGCAAGACGATTACCCTCGAGGTCGAAAGCTCAGACACCATTGACAATGTTAAAGCCAAGATTCAAGACAAAGAGGGTATCCCACCAGACCAGCAGAGACTCATCTTCGCTGGCAAACAGCTCGAGGATGGTCGAACTTTGGCCGATTACAACATCCAAAAGGAGTCCACCCTTCACCTTGTCCTTCGCCTCCGTGGTGGTATGCAGATTTTTGTGAAGACCCTTACCGGAAAGACCATTACTTTGGAGGTGGAGAGCTCTGACACGATTGACAATGTCAAAGCCAAGATTCAAGACAAAGAGGGTATCCCACCGGACCAACAGAGGCTCATCTTCGCTGGAAAACAGCTTGAGGATGGCCGTACTTTAGCCGATTACAACATCCAGAAGGAGTCAACACTTCACCTCGTCCTCCGTCTCCGTGGTGGTATGCAAATCTTTGTCAAGACCCTCACTGGAAAGACGATTACTTTGGAAGTTGAAAGCTCGGACACGATTGACAATGTCAAGGCTAAGATCCAGGACAAGGAGGGTATCCCACCAGACCAGCAGAGGTTGATCTTTGCTGGAAAGCAACTTGAAGATGGCAGGACACTTGCGGATTACAACATCCAAAAGGAGTCCACTCTTCATCTGGTGTTGAGGTTGAGGGGAGGTATGCAGATCTTTGTCAAGACATTGACCGGAAAGACTATAACTTTGGAGGTGGAGAGCTCGGACACCATCGATAATGTGAAGGCCAAGATTCAGGACAAGGAGGGGATCCCACCGGACCAGCAGAGGCTGATTTTTGCAGGAAAGCAGCTGGAGGACGGAAGGACTCTTGCGGATTACAACATCCAGAAGGAGTCCACCCTGCACCTTGTTCTTCGTCTGCGTGGTGGGTTTTAGATGTTCGTGTTTGGAGCAATGGTTTGTGATGAAGCTCTGTGATTCTGTGAATCATGTTATCTGGTTTATCGTTTGTGACGAATAAAAATTGTGATGTTTAAACTCTAGTTTGTGACCTCGTTATTTTGTTCCAGATGGTTTAGCGCTTGTGAAATATGGTTAAAACGATTTTAATTGGCCATCTGAATGACCAAACGTATAATTACATAAGGAACAACTCAACCAATTGATTGAAACCTCCGGTTATTATTAAACAAATGTAATGTTATTACCAAGTACCAAAACACGATAAGTTTATCTTGACAGTCGATTGTTCGCAATTGGGTTTCTAAAGAAACTAGAAACAAGAATCCGAACTACAATTTATTATTTGGAGTCACCAGATTATCTTTTGTTAAAGCAATTTTACCTCACTCCACAAAGCACCGGGCAGCATATCTTGATAGAAGATGGTAACAAACGAAGCAACGGGTCGGTAGAACTTCTCAACTATGGGATGGGTGAAAGAATTAACAAAGTTTTCTAGAATCCCGAATATATACAAATCATGTTTTGTACCAACAATAATTTCTAGTTGTATAATATACATAATGCATTTAAAGTTTTAAGTGTTTGACGGAGTCAAGTTGTGTTTTATGAATTTTACTACCGTAATTATCTTTTTTTACCAATTATATGATAATAATTGATAACTTCGTAACCCATCAATTTTAAACGACTAATTTTTTCTTCCGTTAATATTTTCAAAAAAATGGCATCACAACCAAGTATTTTATTTTTTTATTTTAATTTTAGTAATGTATTGCTATTGTTTTCTTTTTGATTTTACAAAAATTGCATGTTATGTTCTTCAAGGCATCAATAACTCTTTAGTATTATATTCATGACCTTTTAAAGGATCACAAGTCCCTAAGAGGCACAATGGTCACTACATGCTAAACCATCACATCTTAGCAACTACAATCCTCAATAAGCACGAGTGATCCTAACAATCGTCAAAGGGAACATTCAAATCACACCAGAAGGAACCACCATCCGTTGAGCTTACATGCCTTGGATCCTCGTATACATTCATTTATTTTTAAAGCTGCAGCTCTAGACTTGTCAAAGGACAATGCATCTGGCTCAAATCCTCGTATGTCTTTCGAGCAATATTCTAGGCTTCGGCTTGGATCCTCTCATCTAATATAATTAATTAATTATCACCTATATTTGCTTGTTTCGAGAGGAGTAGACAGTCTAATGTCCTTTGTTAATACTGATTTCCATGTACAACATGGGTTATCAACATATATTGTGTAACAACTAGCCACATCATAAGTTAGTAGCCTTCTGCTCTAGATTGTGTGTAATGACATTTAAGTGGTTATCATGAAGCATTAAATGGACATAAGGACGATAAATGGACAATGTGGGTACACGGAGTCAAACCAACTCATGTTCCTTTTCCCACGTTCTTCGTAGTCTATGTCCGTTGATGAATCCGTCTTAGCCTTAGGTACTTGATACTTTTAGAGGGAGCAAAATCATCATTTCTAACTGAAGTGTGGAACTGACTCACGTTTCTTTTCCCACGTTCTTCGTAGCTTATGTCCTAGAGAGACGGCTAAGTTACTTTTCCACGCTTACAAACAAATATTAAGCAGGAGCCACGACTCGTTATAGTTATTATATATGTGAAGATCCAGGCTAGAACTCTAGAGATCCTTCGTCTAGCTCAAAGCCATAGCTCTGGAAATGAACATTGGCGGAGCTAGTAAGGTGTCCGGGTCACCCGACACCATTCTCTTTTACGTTTCATGTAGAAGGTATAACACAAGAAATTCAACTGACTCTGATCTTCTTTTAAGATTAACACCATGTGTTTTAGGAAAAAGAATTATGACCAAGTTGCCTATAGAATTTCAAATATGAAATGATCTGGTTAGCCCACGAGGCAGCTTATGTATATTATCTCATTTATGACTGTCTTGACAAAAAATACATACCAAATAATGAAAGCCTACCACAAAGGTAATACATCAATGAGAAAAACATAACACAAAAGGTAGCCACCTGGATCAGCAATAATACTACACAATCTTAACCAAATAACAAAACAAAACCACTGATGATAATGAGTATAATGCTATACTGCTCATAAAATAAATACCTAATTATGTTTAATAGAACATTCAGCCAACTTTCCCAATAGTTGCATCATCACCAACTACATATCTACTGAGAATTTGGTCTCCAAAAAGAAACAATTCCATGAAAACAAAAACATCAACAAATGCAGGGTAGAAATAGAAGTAAAAGGTCCCAGAACTTATATGAACACGCGCTAATGACAACAATATAATCGTTCTTCGCGACTTCGAGCAGTCGTTCATGCTAAAGAGACGGGCTTGATTCAACAAACTGTACAGATATCATCATAGTTTCCAGGTGAGCTCTATGAAGAGATTATTACAATTTCTTGGGGAGATTGTAGGTTTTTCTTGAGAAATTTTGAAGCTGCATCATCGTTTCTCGATAGCATAAACACGTAGAA
>JACCIY010001635.1:0-77560 GCA_025506505.1 Flaveria sonorensis
GATGAAAGGTGTTGTGGCTCCTCAACTACTTCTGCAGATGCCATTAGCACGAATCTCTACACCTTCACTGACCGTCCCTTGCAAATCATAAAAAGATGAATAATTTTTGCAGTCAAGGCCGAGTAGGAGTGTGAAGAGGCCTTGGCGATATTTGAATTAACTACAGAATCGGCTGATGCTCTATAAGTACGAAGTTATTTGAGCCTGTGTCTCCGTTCAAACGTAATCTATGAACTTTGTTTTTATGTTTTCGGTTCCTTTATTTGGTTTGTTTGAGTGTGTTAGGTGGATATCTTATGCTTTTTCTTTCTTTATCAATGCATTCTACATTTTGGTCAATTGTCGTATGTAGAGTCTTCTTGTGTGACATGATAAGTGTTCTTTTCCGTTCTTCAGTTGTTATGCTATATTTAGTATACTCTTGTAAGCTTTTGGCTAGACATCATTGTTAGTTAGGTGTTCGATTCCTAGCCCTATGATTTCTTGGTTTTTAGCAAGTTTGGATAAAATGTTACGCGTCTGCCTAAGGAATTATTTGGAATGATTGTTTGGAATCCTGTAAATTGTGTAGCCAATATGTTGCCCTTCTCGAAACGCATGTTTTCAATGACTTAAATGCTGATGCCTGTGTTGTCCCCAATTAATTATCATAATACATTATTTACAGCTTCGGTTATTCTCATAATAAAAGAATCAATTTAAAGAATTATTGTATTATGCCAAAAATGTTCTATAGATCGTTGTTGATTACGTGCTGTCATTAATCATAACGCTGAGGCATGAAAATATTTATGGGTGGTAGTAAGAAATTCATGGATTTAAAAGGATGTTGTGCTATTTTATGTAACCATTAGTAAAAAGCCATCGTTAAAGTCACGATAAAGTTTTCATCTCCTAGATCATTCTAGATGAATCATGAAATTCTTAGACCTAATATTTTTTTCTTGATAAACTTTTCACACAGTTAATAATATCACTTGTGGATCGCAAAAGAAGGAAATCAAAGAAGCTTATGACAAAAAATAATTAAATTAGTAGGATAATCTACCCAACCAATAATCGACTGAGCAAAGCATTAAAAAAACCACTGATTGATTTTGTTTAGTTGGTGTTGAAATTGCGTTTCCCGAAGTAATCAGAAGATTGATGCATTAAAATATTTATCAGGGTGGTAAGAAATCCATGCAATAAAAATAATGTTATGCTATTTTATGTAAAGTTAGAAAAAATCCATCACTAAAGTCATGAGGAACCCTTCTTCTCCTAGATCGTTGTTTATGATTCATGATACCCTGCGTCCTAGTTTCTTTATCTAGATATCACCGCTCCCAATTAAATATATCACATGTCTATCGAAAACGTAGAAAATTAGTGAAGCGTCGGTCAATAGAGTTCATGATATTCTACGTCCTAATTTCTTTAGATCGTTCTTCATTACGTGCGTCATTAATCATAACGCTGAGGCATGAAAATATTTGTCGGTGGTGGTAAGAAATCCATGGATTTAAAAAGATGTTGTGCTATTTTATGTAACCATTAGTAAAAAACCATCGTTAAAGTCACGATAAAGTTTTCATCTCGTGGATCATTCCAGATGAATCATGAAATTCTTAGACCTAATAATTTTTTCTGGTAAATTTATCACACAGTTAATAATATCACACATGGATCGCAAAAGAAGAAAATCAGAGAAGCTTAGGACAAAAAATAATTAAATTAGTAGGATAATCTGTCCAACCAATAATCGACTGAGCAAAGCATAAAAAAAGCCACTGACTGGTTTTGTTTAGTTAGTGTTGAAATTGTGTTTCCCGAAGTAGTCATAAGACTGATGCATTAAAATATTTATTGAGTTGGTAAGAAATACATACAATAAAAAGGATGTTATGCTATTTTACGTCTCAAATAGAAAAAAATCCATCACTAAAGTCATGATAAACCCTTCTTCACCTAAATCGTTGTTGATGATTCATGATATCCTGCGTCCTAATTTCTTTATCTTGATAATCACCACCCCCAATTAAATATATCACATGTCTATTGAAAACGTAGAAAACTAGTGAAGCGTCGGTCAATAGAGTTCATGATATTCTACGTCCTAATTTCTTTAGATCGTTGTTCATTACGTGCGTCTTTAATCATAACGCTGAGGAATGAAAATATTTGTGGATGGTGGTAAGAAATCCATGGAGTTAAAAATACGTTGTGCTATTTTATGTATCAATTAGCAAAAATACATCGTTAAAGTCACGATAAAGTTTTCATCTCGTAGATCATTCCAGACGAATCATGAAGACCTAATATTTTTTTTCTTGATAAACCTTTTACACAGTTAATAATATCACATGTGGATCGCAAAAGAAGGAAATCAGAGAAGCTTAGGACAAAAAATAATTAAGTTAGTAGGATAATCTGCACAACCAATAATCGACTGAGTAAAGCATCAGAAAACCCACTGTACCCACTGACTGATTTTGTTTACTTAGTGTTGAAATTGCGTTTCCCGAAGTAATCCTAAGAATGATGCATTTACCGTGCAACCGACAACGTCTCCCCTCCAACTTTGGTGTAACGGGAGAAATAGCCCTCTACTTCTTAAAATATTACATTAACCCTTTTAAGTTTCTAAACTTTCGAGTTTACCCTCCATAATATAATGATTTATCCTCAGTAATTTACATGCGTTAATAATTAATTTTTTTCTTGATGTCCGTGTATATATTTATTAAAACTGAGTTGTATTCAAATAGGGTATTTTAAGGTTTCATGTTGGTGCTGTAAAGAATAAGACGAACACTGATAGAAGAATATCGGTACCATATTACTGTCTTTTATCAATGATCGATCTCCATAATCGAAAATCGCTGAAACTTTTTCGGTCCATGTTTTTTCTATTGGTAGAAGGTTTTCTATATAGAAACGTGTTTAATAAGGAATGTTTTTAACATACATAAGAATGTTTAGTGCCAACAAGGATTGATATGTTAAACAGATAGATGTGTTTTTCGTGCTTGACTTAAATTTTATATTTCCAGTTGTGGTAAGTGTGGTGGTATGCATTTATGTAATTTGGTTTTCAATGAGGTTGTTTATAACGTGCCATCGTTTCAGTCACTTGATTATGCATATCTGGTACATGTATATGTTTACTTTCTTTAACTGTTGTATGTTTATAATTTTCTTATTGTATCATTCCATTAAAGAGTGTTAAGTAGATAATATTCGTGCATTGAATTCCAAACGTTGTCTATGGATTAGTTAGCTCAAAGTTCATCTTATTATATACAATTATTTTGCTATTCATGTGTGCTTCTACATGATGCCGGTAATAAATATAATTTGTATTGGTACTTTCGGATATAGCAGGTTGCCTACCACCATGGCATGCTCTCGTATTTCCGATCTACGTCCTAGTATGACATTTAAGTGGCGGATGACTGTTATGGTTTCCCGTGCATGGACATCATTCAACCCACACACTAATCGTGTTCTGTCGTATGATATTGTTGTATCGGATCAGCACGTAAGAGGATATTGAAACTTTATATGTTTGTATTTACTCACGATTGTTCCCTATTGATGTAATGTTATTCTTTCTTTTGTAGAATTACTCAATACATGCAAGTACCGGCTTATCTTATTCCTATTTTTAAAAATGCATTTACGGAGGGTCGGGTATACAGTATTTATAAGTTTGTGGTTCTTCCGTACGAGATACTTTATCGCCCAATTCATCGAGATTCCTATGTTCGCTTCACACGAGCAACAATAGTTAGCGAATGCCAAATGGAGGTGTCTTTGTTCACACACTGCGTTTTTGAACCTACTCCATTTAGTGGCCTTCGGCATCGTCTTAATAACGACAAGTACTTAACAGGTTATGTTTTTTTAACCATTGGCTTTCATTTATTTTTCGATTATCTAACATCATGACATACGCAGATGTTATTGGCATACTTCGCGTGTGGGGTTATGTTTCCAATCAATCTCGTGCAGTTCAATCGGTTGATAGTGATGTGCGAGAAATTGTTATCGCTGATGCGTGGTATACCCTTTTTGCAGTTATAGAAATTGTTAAATTTAAGTATCTTTTTAAAATATTTGTTAATTACAATGAAAAATATAGTGGCTCGGAGCTTAGATTGTATTTATGGGGAAAGTTGGCGCGTCATGGTGCTGACGATGACATTTGAAGTTATGGCAACCATAGCATACTTGTCGTTGTGACATCATGCAAAGTTTGATTGTTCAATGGTATCATCTTTTTATACATGCCATGTAACATTTAACTTTTATTTGTCAAAAGTAGATGCCCTTTGTTTGGTGTCAACTGTAGGATCCCATCTGTATCTAAACCCCCAGTCTCCCTTCGCTGATACTTTCAAGACTATGTATGTCATCATATTTTTCTCCATGGTTTAGTCTATAATAATGATCCATTTTAAAAATCATGCTATCATAATGGGTGTTTTTAATGAATACCATCCTGTTACATTCAAATCACCAGAATATCATGATGGAATTTTCAGGGTTACACGAATCTCTGATTTGTACAAAATTTTGCAAGACATGGTTACGTCGGTACCGCTCTAAGTTTTATGATAATTAAATTTCATTTCTTTGGTAATTTTTTCATAGTTTTTATTTTTCCTTTTTTGTAGGGAGCAATGTTCAACATCAATGGTCTAATAATTGGTGTTGATTTAACAAATGAATGGACTTATATAAAGTGCAACACTTGTCGTAAGAAAATGACATTGGTTGAGGATCAATACTTTTGTTCTGCCTGTAAAAAAATGTTGTCAATCCACGTCAAGCGTAAGCGAGACAGAACTTTTCCTCCACCACTTTTTTTCCTCCACTGATAATGCCTTTATATAGGTACAAACTGAAAATTGTGTTGTTGATAACGGTCAAGAAATGATGTGTGTTTTATTTGATGATGCTGCGCATGCTCTTCTTGGCATTACGGCATCAGATTTACTTATGAGGAGTTTTACTGAGGTATATATGTTCTTATAAGCATGCAATGAGTGCTCCATACACTACTATACACATATCCCCATGCCATATCAAACAATCTCATACACTCACTCCTATGTATATATATTCACACACAAATCTTTTTTGTGTCTTAATTTATGTCTTTTCTGATATACATACATGTGTGTTTGAATATTTTTGTGTATATTTGCATCATTACCTTCTCCTATGTATTATCTAGGGTATTGATAACCCTCACTGGATACCTGATTTTTTTATTGATAATTTATTTGCTCGAAGCGTCATTCTTAGAGTAAAGATTGATAAATTCAACTTGTCTCCTGAATATGTTCGACACTTCACCGTTTCTAAATACCTCGGACATGATGTGAACTTACTCAATAATCACTCCCACATGTCGACTGTTGGAGCGAATGCTGGCGCTCTCACAACCGATATTCTCTGCACTAAGGAGGATGATGAAGGCGTTGAATTTTTTTTATGGAATTACAAGTGACAAATGAGATATGGCTGCTGAGGCGTTATAAGGACCATGCACTTCTTCTTTTACAATAGCATCAACAACATTATCGGTATATTTTGCTATAAGTGTTTATTGTTGTATAAATTTACTTGTGTTTCGTTTTTCTTTATGTTCTTTATTGTATTTTTAGGTTGTACTTGATAATGATGATGATGGAGGATCTACAAAGGATGTTTCAGATACATCTATTGTTGATGCATCTATTGTTGATTCAGCCAAACCTTCTGCTCTAGCCGAGGTTGATCTAATAGGATTTGTTATAGACCATTTTAGATTGAATATCACAATCTTGGTATTACTTTTTCTAGACCATAATTTTGTTGACGTTGTTGATAATGTTTGTCTTAGGATTATTAACTTAATGAATCATTTTGTCTTTATATGACCTCTTTATTGGATGCGTGCTTTTCAAACTAATATTAATCTTAAGATCATATGACATATCCTCAAATATAAAAGATTTTTTTGTATGTGCTTAATTGTCTTTATACTAACACGTTAATAGTGTTATTGTTTATAATTTAAGAAGAGATAGTTATTACATTATGACATGAAACCTCCCGGCCACCGGACGGGTAAAAACTAGTTAAGAATGGATATAAAGAGTTCCCCATCTAATTAAGACAATAAGGGCATTGCTGAATTCTATTTCAATGATTTAAAACATCTAGCATCTCTACCTATTCTGGAACACTCGTAACATAAACTTGTGAGCCTTAACATACAAACACTATCCATGATATATAATTTTACGTAAAAATTTTTAGAGAACATATATTAAGATATTAGATTGAGAAAGAAAACGCTAACATCATTTCAGAAAAAAAGTATAAGAATAAAAGTTAAGCTTAAAAAGAAAAATGTTATTAGTCTTGAACAATATTATAAAATGAAACAACAAAATCTAATTTCATAGTTTAGGTAGAGTTCTATCAAACTAAAAGAAAAAGTATGTATAAAGATATACATCATTAATAAAGTATTAAAATTGCAGATTTTCAAGATGTTTAAGAAGTTGTTCATAAGATGAGAGGGCATAAAATGATTAGATATGACATAGGTTAGAAAGTGATTTGATTTAGTGATGAACAAATCTATCGTCAATTTTTTATAAAGAAATAAATTCTCAGACCTACAAAGCTGGAAATATTTCTAAACAACAAATATCTTTACAAACCGGCTCGAAACCCATTATTGAATATATGATCGAACATCCTACCTTGCCACTCAGTGGGATGAAAATCTCTCTGTGTCAAGTTTAGAAGCTTTAGAATCACTTATCTAACTTACCATCTTATAAATCTTCACAAGGAAACAAAAGCAATTTCTAAAAACATTCAAATCTTTAAAAATTGGCTAGACGTATCTAATGATAAATTTGAGTAAGATCAGGAAACAGAATATATTATACCCTAGGGTGATGTGTCTTCAAAAATGAGCAAAAATTTCATAACTGGAAAAGAAAAAACCTTGGGCAGATCGATTTACTCTCAAATACACATGATGTAGGTTTTCTTCAAAGGGACATCCACGGATAAGGTGTCTTCCACTATACAAAGTCAATCTCATATCTTGTGCGAGTAGTAAAAATGGGATCTCAAAAGATAAACTTATATAAACTAAAAAAATTAACTAGTAGTCAATGATAATTGTTATAGTAATAAAGAAAACATAATTGATGTATCAAAATACTTAGTTTACATAGTTAAAGAATCACATACCGTGAGGCTGTCCTAAAATTCTTGAAAACAAAATTGCTTATATAAAAGAAGTTAGCATCAACATGTTCCTTATTAATATTAGTCTTAAAAATGAGTTGTAAGTGTATTAAATTAAAAAAATAAAATCATAATCTTAATCACAACATAAAAAATTAAATAAATCCACAAAAAAACCATTAATAAAAAATATTATTCAAAAATCAAAAAAAAATCAGATTCATAAACATGACTTCTTATGTCTCATAAGTCAAACCATAAAATTACTTATTTAAGTTTGTACTTCTCATTCTACACTCTCGTAATACCCTCAAACTTTCTACTGATTGTAGTTATGCTTGGAAAAATGGGCGGATCGGGTAGGACAATATAATGGGTCAGAATAGGTTCAGGTCAAGATGGGTTATTTTGAGTTAATGGATCATTTTAGTTCAGGGAAAAACGGGTCAATTCTGAAAAGCATCATTTTACAAAGTTCCTCCTATGTGTACTCATAGATCAAGACACATCCGAAAACATTAAAAGCTGTCATTTCATCACCACGATGAAATCTGTGCGATAAAACAATCTTAAATTACACTATTTCATCAAAAACACTTGGGGATATTTAGTTTCATTTGAAGGCATGACATCTTATCATTCCACTACCAAAGTGATACATTGATCTGAACATGTAACAGAAACAATCGTCTAGAAACAAAAACCATGTTTACAAAGATAATGTTACTGCTAACACCATTAATTCAATGTTATCTTTAATCAAATATGAATCCAATTTGAATCATAAGCAAGAGCAGATTAATTAATAGCTATGATACCTTTGAATCTAAACAAAAAAACATGTTAAACGAACAATTATAAATGAGCTTCCTTGATGCTAATCGACTGATTTTGCATTTCGCAATCAATGAGATGATTAAAGGAAGAAGGATATGCGTTTCACGAAGAAAATTAGGAGATAATGGAGTTCGAAGGATGAAACCTGATTTGCTAAGCGTTCTTCTAGGTCGGCATGTAGGGCGATTAACTATGAAAAACCTAAAGCAAATGACCCGTTATATAATATTATAACCCATTCTGACACACAACTTTCTTTTTTTTCAACCCAATATCACCCGTACTATTATTTCTTTATTTCATGCATGCCCATTTAGACCCTCTAGGAAATAATATATTGCCTAAACGACCCACAGTCTAATGTTAGAAGTCCAAATTGACCCATTTTTTTATTTTTTTGGGTTAAATTTGCGAGGTCTAATAGCCACAATTTGAGCTTAGATTTTGGTTGCAATTTCACTTTTCTATTAAATTAATTGGGGTTAAAATATTATTTGGGTTAAATGAGTTTTAGATTGGCTAGTTTAGATAAGCTATAATCAAAATGTTTGTTAGGTTAGCATTTTAATTGACAATTTAGTCTTTTATAGGTTTTCCTTTTAAAATTTTAGGCCCTCGAAAACATGTCATGTGCGTCTGTGCGGTCACCCCTGCCTCTATAAAAGAGATCGAGAGTTCAAATACAATAAGGTGCAAGCATAAGTGGTCAATTAGAGTACATAATAAATTCTGAAAAACATGATGCTCATCTTATAACTAGAGCACAGGACTCTATGTTCCCAAAGCTAGGATGCTACATCCAAACATATTATTGATCATCTGTGAAGCAGTTTCATACCATTTTCTTACAATGTTTCTATGGTGGATTTAGAACCAAATCCTCCTATTGAAAAGACAGAACTCTTCTAAAAAAAGACATGATGAATGAAGGTTAAAATATGATTCATAAAACAAATCATATGAACTAGTAAGGATGATTTAAGCCTATAAATACTAATTTATGTGATATATTATTCCTTTGGACACTTGTGTTGCTTCCTCGTCGCATGGAGCTATTGTTATATGCATTATTAGAAACAAATAACTCGTCATGCAAAATGTTATAGACTAGTAAAGACGATGTTGGCACTAGAGTAGAGACTTCTTTCAAGAAGATCATATAAACAAGACCATGCTTTGGTTTTTGGTGTTACCTTCGTCGAGTATGGATCCTTTGCCAATGGTCCGGTGATGACCTATCATTGGGGTCATGTAAAAACATAATTAAACTAAGTAGCTAGGTAAGTCGAGTATGATATCCATGTGGAGCATGTGATTAGTGTTAAATGTTTCGTTTGGTTATTTAACTAATTTACTAAAACTAAAGTATTGTCGCTTGACTGTAAATCGATGTGAATGAGGTTAATTAAACTAAACAATTTCTTAAAAACACAAAACTAAAAGAAGATTATACTCGGGTCCAAAATATGCGCAGGAATTATGTCACCTAGGTTCTACCAAATTAGAAATCACATTATTAGATATAGAGATAGAGATATAGTATATCATTTTTTTTTCAAATTATTATTTGTATCAGTGCTTATCCAAACATATTATAGATTGTATTGTATCTATATGTTGATAATGATCAATAAGAAAGGATCAACGTTGAACCTCTATCATGGTATCAGACAATCCTGATTTACCACCTCTCGACCTTCTTTCTCTCACTTATCCTGCATCGACCATGCTTTCCCTTTGCTACTCTATTAACCTTCTTTTCTTCTTAACGATCCCAGCATCCTCATGATGGAAAAGATTCATCCGGATATCGGCATAACCAACATCCATAACTTCATCCCCATTAAACTCAAGATGGAGAATTGTTGATACATCTCATTGTCTCAACTATCTAAAATACACTGTAAAGCCTTCAATGCCTTAGATCACATCCTTTCAACCCTATAAGCATCATCTTTTTCATCCACACCCGCTCTACCCCCAAACAAGGAAAAGGAGGAAACAGGCTGATGCTATAACATCCAACGATACCAAATAGTTGGCTCATATTGACGTTCTACAAAACCATATCTAAAAATTTGTTTCATACGGTCCTAGCGCCTGATACTATCATAACAAAGCATGGAGTGCCTTAGCCAATATTTTTAAGATAATCACAACTCACTAGCAGTCTATCTTGAACATATCTACAAAAATACCCGGCTTGATGTCACACCCCGACCGATGGCGGAATCATCGGGGTGGACGAATGTGAACCGATTGCTCATAGTACATGGTAGTAAATACGTTGAAATAATATTAAATGTCAAACAATACATTACAAATTAAATAAAATCTCAAATAATCATAATGAATTTTTTTTAAATTTTAACTAAGTCCAAGCCCTAAATGTGCATATAGAAGTCCACTAATCTGCATTCCTAAAATAATGTGAAAAAGTAACGAGTCAACTAACGAATTAACCGATGAGTAAAGACATGTTTGAATACATATATAGATTAATTAAAATTTATTGAAAACAATTCAATTCACATGGAAATGTCAAGACTTATAATGCTATAGTATAACACAAAAGACAAACCAAACACAATCAAACCAATGATTGAATTGACTCATTCCATAGACAGAGCCTTATGATTGATTGATTGACTCCGGTTCTAATCACCACTCAAATATTCATATGGGGTGGATTGTCAAACCAATATATTTATCATCACCACTCGAATAGCCATATGGGGTGTGTTTATCAAACCAATAGATCTATCATTGTTATCATGTTTGTATGAATAAATGAGTGTGTATCATCTAGTTTATCTAACTATGCACATATCTTTAGTACTATATAATGGAGGAATGTAAGACAAAATTGGAAATTCATTAATTTTGTAAGACGCGCCCCTCAACCTTCTTATGTTACATTCACTAGCGACTTCGACTGCTCCATTACACTCATCGCAATTACATAGCAGCTTCCGTTACACTTGGCGGTTCCTCTGCTTCATCCGTTACGATGTATCTTCTCGTCAACAACCGATAATTAAGGGCCAAATGTTCTTGCAATTGAATCGTCATAGTCATACCTTTAATTCCCCCTGTCGTTTAAGGTTTTGTGGTGGGTGAGTGGTTGATGGTAATTATGTTGCTTCAATGGGCTTTAAAGGTTCCAAATTTGATGATCTGATACATCATAGGGAGAGGAAAAGATTGATAAAATATGCTCCTGATTATTGGTATGATTAGCATTCTTCACATTTGGCTTACTTTCATTCTCTAAAAGCTATAGTCTATGATCTATCTTCGTTTGTTGATGAACAGACTGTGATACCTTAATCATCTCCCTCATTCCTTATGCTTAATTTGCCATTCGTAGTTTGTTTTGGTCTGTAAGGAGGTTCATGTATGAATGTAGATGGGTTCCCCACTTAAGGCTCACTCCATAGAGGTTGATAGGGTTGTTGTCCTTTGTTGATATCATAAGGATCATTACAATTACTCTGGGTCTATTCTTCATATCCTGGTAACTCTATAACTTACATAAGGTTCGTTTGGATCCATTTTATCGTACTTATGTGGCCGATTAAACTTTTAGATACTTGTGGTTTATCGTCAAAACCACCACTATCATCATCATGTAAATGAATATGGCCATCTAAAGACACACCTAATTCAGATTTATAACCCTGATTACCATCAATCGAATGAATCTACGAAATCAAATCAGGGTTCGAATTGGTATATGTTATTACTTGTTTTGTGAGCTTCGATTGAATTGATGCTTTGTTTTCGAACCTATTATAGATTATCATCGAATTAAATGCTTCTGTGTATAGGTGATAAACAAAGAAAAGTTAAATCATAATGGTTCTCATGAAGAGATATACATCTTTTTATGATCACATGCCTCAATATTGAGTATGGTTCTCATGAAGAGATATACATCTTTTTATGATCACATGCCTCAATATTGAGTTCTTTTTGGTGCCTATGTTGTTGTTTATATTAATAAGTATAAGATGAATGTGAAACCAGTAAGGTTAAAAGATTTTCGGCTTTTATTAGATGATATAATTTTGTAGTATATTGAAAGACTAATTTTGTATTAGAAGCTTATTTTTTGGGGAAAATTGTGGTTTTTGCATCTATGCAGTTCATGTTTCTCTTTAAGGAGATGATGTTCACGATACGACCTTGGCGTACCCAATGACCCTATTTGGTGGCTCAGAAGGTAAAATTTTATTTTTATTTGAGTCAAACACATGTTTTTATTAATATATCAGTTTAACAATGCATATATTATATTATAGAAGACCATTATTTATATATGTGGAATGTTTATTTTATAGCATTACACATGGACATGGTAGCTGATGGGTTTAAAAAATATACTCTTCTCATTACTAGTTATCTTTAGGTCTGCATTCGCTCAGTGAATCAGCTCGCATTTATCTATTTTAGTATTTACTACACATCTGACATATTGGTTTAAAACCTAACTACTTTCATAAGGTTCATGTATCAGATGGTGCTGGGGCTTTTCAGTTGAGAAAGATTCAGCTTCTTAAGGATTGCTTACTTAAGTGTTAAAAAGAAAAGGAATTTCATGCCTGCAGATGAAGTAAACGGTTCACATGTACACGTTCTTATCTTTCCATGCGTATAGACTTTTTTCATACTAATGCATAAATTATGTTTCTTTCTTTTAGTATCTGCAAGCATAAAAAAATGTTATAGTTTAATATTTAATATGAATTTTAACAAGACATCAGAAGTTTACCTTTAGATAAAGATGAAGCAAGAGCTTTTACTTGTTGAGAATGTACCGGATCCTTTAGAAGGGGAACATGTATCTTTTACATTGGACGTTTATATGTAGTTATAATTATTATTAATTCACTGTTGATGTTTGAAAAGAGTTCTATTATCTGTTACTCCATTTTTCTAATTTTTCATTTTCTTCCGTAACTTGCTACAATAGATTGCTTTTCATAAGCTACAGTATATGATACAAATTCATAACTTGATTTTATTTTTGGTCTTTAGATTTTAAAATCCCCTACGCTATAATTGTTACAAAAGAAATATGATATGCTTTAGTTCAAGTTCATATTTACAATTTGTAAAGTTTTGTTTAAACTATAATTATTTTGCATTTTACTCTTTAGAATTCACTGTTCTCATATGGTAGATCCACCCATTGTCTTGTGTTTTGCAGGCTAAAAGATAACTCATTTGTGCTGAATTTGGAGCATACGTGAAAGAACTTTTAAGACGTTTTTTACATTACAAAAAGTAAGTCACAAATTCTTTGTGATGTTGAATTTTGTAGTAACTGGCGCATTTTGGTTGAGGATTTGTATCAATTTGTGTATTTTATTGCCTTTGTTTAGATGTAATAATCGTAACTGACTATGACAGATGCTTATACAGTGAGGATATCACGTATACCATAGATGAGCTTTCATCAATCAAGAAAGTATCAACAAGAAACCTGTGGCTTTTAGGGTTCAAGCCATTAAGTTACTTGAAGCATTATTACAATTTAAAGCCATGCTATTGTCTAACCTAACTTTGAGGTTGTTTTCAAACATAAGATGTTGTTTCTATATTAATCAAAGTTTGATGTTATACAAATGAGTAATTATTTGTATGTTTGTAACTATTTTGTTTGTTTTATGTGTCTGTATAAACATTTATTCTAATGCTCTCATTATTTTCTTAATATTTACTTGTGTAACAATTGAAAGATGACTATCTGGATAATGAATCTGAGGAATTAACAGTGTTGTAGCTTATTGGGAAACGAGTTGATAGATGGAATCTAGCTCACTCAGGATTCAACTTTCTGGTCAGCAGCTTCAAGAATGTATATATTCAAACCCATGTTTTAGCTTTGTTTATTATACTTTATATGTCAAATTGTCAATAGCAGTGGCAACAACAAATTGCATAATTATATGAATCTTTTGATATTTTTTTTATTTTATTTCAATATAAAATGCTTTAAAACTATATCAAACACTTCAATAGTGTTATAAAATTATGAATGGATTTAAATCATATGTTTCACATTCTTAATTTGATAATTTTATACAGGTTTTTCAATTTATAAAAAACTTATGATTGTATAGAGTTGGTTGGGGATGCCACCTGGAACATGGGCTTATGTTAGTGTTAATGCATTTGGTCGAGCAATCATTATGAGTTTTCTCTAAATTGAATGTAAAATTTAAATGGTCATTAAATTTTATATCTATGTTTTTCTTTGTAGCAAGAAGAATCGGGATTGGGTTTAGCAGTGGGGACTAATCAGCTACTGGCTTTGGGTGTGGGGTTGCTAGCAATGGCCCTGGTTGCAACCTGTGTCCCACAGTTAGCCAAGGTTAGACATCTGGTCATGAGCTCTCATGACTCCAGGAGGCGTGGTATCCTTGGTCTTTATACCAATTGAAGAAGTGTTTGATCATTGAATCTGACAACTTTACTTATTTATTGTTTTTGCTAAACTTTAGTGCTAGAATGGGAACAAGACGGTGAATGAGAATGTTCGTGAGTGTAATGTTCACTCTGGTAGCTATGGCAAAGTGGTAATTAGTTGTTTCCTACAAGAATCCAGGTTACTGGTAAAAAAATTTAATGATTTCATTTTTGGGTTATGACACGGTAAATGTCTACAGTCCTCATCCAGTTATAATATGGTTTCACAATTACATCTTCAACATATTGCCTAATCATTTTCTTTTTAGAATACAACATGGCACAGGTGTTTCAAACATGGTAAGAAAGTTATAGTTCATTCATTGACTTTTTCAGTTCAAGGAGAATGCTTTAGTTTTCTAGGAACATATGAAGCTGGGAAGACCACTACTTTGTCCATGCTATCAGTTAGAGGACAACAATAGCATTGATTTTGGTCCTCAGTTATTCTATATCTTATTTCTTTGAAAGAAATTAATATATGTGACTAATAGTCAACCTATTCATTTACAAGACCAGGTGAGTTTTTTTGCTATGCTTATTAAATCACTTTATGATGAACTTTTGGTATTTAAGCTCTACAAGGTTGGAAATGTTATCTAAAACTAATTTTTTTAATTTTTTTTGAATATAGGGTGCTTTGTTTTTGTGATGCTTAAGCTTCATTCCTTACCCCTTTCAATTTGGATGTCAAAGTTTGTAATAAAAAAAATAGTTGGTTTCCCTATTGCACTTAAATTATAGTTGGTTGTTAAATTCAAAATAAGTGAATAATTTGATACTCTTTGATACAGTTTGCCCTTCATAAATCTCCAAATGATCTTTTTGTCTGGCTTTCTTTATAAATCGTATTGCTTGTTCTTTTATGTAGATACGTGTTATGCTTGCTTATACTGGATGCTAAAACAACAAAACATGATTATGTTTGTTTATGCTGATCGATTGATTCGTTGGGTGAGTTGTTGTTCTGATAGGTTTTTTTGTTTATTTTTGTTCTTGTACGTGCATAATTGTTGTAATATTTAATTGGAAATTTACTTTGCTTCTTTGCCGTCGCATCGCGCGGGTTTTTTAGTAATTATAAATAATAAAATAGCATGTTTTGAATTGAATTTTAAAATAGAATAACAATGAATAAAAATAATTGAATATAACTCATATGATTACCCAAATAATAAACATATAAAAATAGGCAATGACTACTCACATTGTATAATGATGATTGTAGGGTTCATAAGAAAGCTTGAATGTTCAAGAGTCAAGGGTGATGTGCTAAAGGATAAAAAAAGAATAACTTGAGGTCGGAATTCATTACAAGAATTTAGGACGTTTAGAGATTGCCAAAAGGCGAAAGCTAGATTGAAAAAGGATTATTGCACCAATTTTAAATTTTAGACAGAATGTTTGATACGTGTTTGAACAGGTTTTAAAAATATTAAACCTTTTCATTTAGGAAAGTTTTATTTAGAAAATTATAAAAATTTACAATTAACTAGATCAAAGTCCTCCAGAATTTTCATTTAGGAAAGTTTTAATAAAAAGCCCCAAAAATAGGTCAAAATAGCAGCACAAGTCCAAAGATGCTGAAATACGCAGTTATCTTGTGAAGGCTATTGTTCAGTGTCTGATTGGGTTTGAAGATGTATAAACTATAGTTAAAAAGTTTATTCAATGAACTTAATATTGGAGTCTGAGTTTACTAAAATTTAGTTTGTTATGACTAAGTTATGGTTAGTTGAAGTCAGACTACATTCTGCCAAAATTTTAGTAAGGTACTTATGTGCACTTTTAAAATTGTTAAAGAATGAAAAGGGTTATAACAAATATTATTATGTCAATATATAGTATATCAGACACCATTTGAGTTATAAATAATGTTTCAAGACTTTAGCATAGCCATCATTTAGAGAAACAATCTTGTGGAATAACCGAATACGACGGTATAGCCGTCCATGTGCAAATGGGATTCTTTGTTCACCTTAGCGTCTTGTTAGCTTGATTTAGGCATGGTAGTGATTGTTAGAAGGTTAATGACAAAATAATCATGATTAAAATAAAAAGATATTTAGTAGAAGAAACAATAAAAGTTAGAACTTAAAGTCATAAGAACAATAAGTGAAACAAATCATTGATGAACTTATTTATCATTTATATTCCTTAAATCCATTAAAAAACAATATAGAGTATACTTGAATGTTAGGTTGGTTTTTTAAACTAAAATAAAATAAATGAAATTAAAAAAAAAAAATAAAAAATATAGTATAAAAACAATATAAGATTACCTTAGTAATAGAAAATTTTTGAAGTTACTTATAAAAGAAATTGGTTAATATCAAAAGATTAAAGAAAGACTTGTGAATGGGATTTTTAGAGAATAAGCAAATAAAAAATAAGGAATAAAGTTCGCTTTTATAGTTAAAATTAGGATGGGGTTATGAATGATGTTAATGGTGAGTTACAAGTTTTTAAAAAGAGGGTTATAATTGGAATTTGAAAAAAAAATATAAACTTATATAAAATAAATAAAGAAAAGAATAATTACAATTTAAACTTTAAATTTATTAAAACCCTAATTTTAATTTAATCAACTTATTTTATATAAAATTTATAAATCTCACAAATACTTTATAATTTGATTATTTATTTTAATTGAAGATTTAAAATCTTATAAATTAATAACCTTTTAAAATTTATAAAATTTATTTTTAAATTATAAAATTTGAATTAAATTGATTAATTGACACATTTATTGTATTTGAAACACAAAAATAAATAAAATAACTAAATAATGAATTTGATTTACAAAATTGACTCAAACGAGTTCGGGTTTGGTTTTATAGTTTAAAAGTGGGTCAAATGTTACACTGAGACCTTCCCTAACGTGACATCATACTGTCAAACGCAACAAGTTCTCACAGATCAACTTGCCAACATTGATTCTCTAATATCCAACCAACATTTGGTTCTCCAACTTATTTTTAGCATGTCTAATCAGTTCGATGGGCATTGCTATGTTGTTACTACAAACTGTTCCTCTTCCCAACTTTCATAAAGTCCGATCCAAGTTAATTCTGGAAGAAACCCATAAGGCCAGTCAAACCACTACTGCTAAAACAACCATGCTCGCCTTAGCTTTATCTCCAAATTCCACCCAACACGATAAAGGTTCCGACTACCCACATTCCCATGAATATATTTCCACCAATCAAGGTCGTGCTCAATCATCAGGCCGCCGCAGGCATGCTAGAGGCCGCCGCGGGCATGCTAGGGGCCATAGCTTCTATGGTTGTGGTAGAGACTCTTCACCAAGATCTTATCCCGACCCACAATCCCCACCTCTCATGGGCCTTGGCAAACACAAGAAAAGTGGGCCTCTCCCTACTACCAAACATAACAACTTATCGGTCACCTGGCCCAACAGCCTCCCAGGCAGTCTAGGGCTACACCACCTTACCCATATCTGACCAATCCCCACCTCGACCCATGTCAGTTCTATCTAGTTGGCAAACAAATTTGTTCAACATTAAAGAATAAATACATCAAGCTAGTCATACACTTTATTTGGGAAAAGGTTCAACGAGGTCTTATTCAGGTTCTTCATGAGTTATCTTATTACCAAATTGCAAATAGTTTTACCAAAGGTTTACCACACACTCTTTTTGTTCATCCAGCCTCAACATTCGTTCCCCTCCCGTTTCGACTGCATGGGTATATTAAAGATAGAGTATATCATTAACTTATTAAAAATATTATTTGTATTTATATTTATCCCAACAAATTCGGGATCGTATTGTATCTATACATTGATAATGTTAAATGAGAAGGGATCAACTTTGAACCTTTATCACACATAGGCATGATTCATTTTTTATTCCTATTGAAACGAGATTACCAATTAGAAAATGGGTTATGTGAAGTAGATAGTGGAAGTAAGTAAAGCCAAAACCTAGTTATATCATCAATAAATAACACTTAAGACAATACCCTAACAAATCATCAATGATTAATAATGCGAAGACTAATAATTTGGTTGAAAATCAATTAGACTAATTGACAAAACTATTTTAATCAATGAAAAATAACAAATAGATAAACAATAAAAATTGATTAACAACCAAAGTTTAGGTTTATAAAAGATAAAAACAAAATTAAACACAATTATAAAAAAATGATTACACAATCTGAGTAGCTCACTAGTGGTTTAACTGCTCATACTCGTAATCAAAACTTTTAAGTTATTTCATTTGAATGCCTTTTTTTATGTACCAGCAACCAAAAAGTTACGCCTTTTTTTTCCTTGTGCAATCCTAGAATTTTCGTCCAACACCCTATAGTTGTTGTCGTTGATGTAACCTACAGGCCCCCAAAAATTGTAGTCATAAACTATTTTTTGGGGTCCTAATATTAAGACACCCAACTGGATAAATCGATACCCACTATACACCACAGATAACACCATATGCAGCGTATAGGTCTTGCTAATTAATAATTGACATACCAAGTCAAATTAGTCAATTTGAAAAACCTTATATGCGTCGTATGGAACCATACTCCACGTGCAATATTTTCAAATGACAAAACTAGGCCATGTCAAATTATTCATTCAGTAGAGCTATACGTTGCGTATAACACCATGTATAGGCTTGACACGTATAACTAGAGTGGGTAAGTCGACTGACCCATATACGCGACGTATAGTGCTATGGCACTAGATGAGTTAGGCGGAAAAAAATAAAATGAAGCCACATGCTGCGTATAGGACTATAAGCTACATGGCCTCTACCGACAGCTGATGTGACACCTTGTATGACAGAGAATGTCAAGGAACGTTTTTGGCTCTATAGTGTCGTATGATGCTATACAAAGTATATAGGAAGACGGAGTGTTAATTTATAACCTAGGGGTATGATGCTATACAAAGTATATAGGATGACAGAGTGTTAATTTATAACCTAAAACTAATATCCGCTACCATTTTATTGGGCCTTAAGTCCATTTACCAATTACCATTGTTGTACTTCTTAATCATTTGCAGCTCCTGCACGTGGGCTGAGTACATAAATTTCATTAAACTTTGAATACATCTTCTTAGAGTTGCACAAAACGGGTTTGGGCCGGACCCGGGCCCGGGTACAAAATCGGGTTTGGGCCCAACCGGGTTTTTTGTACCGGGTATTGGTGAACCCGGGTACGAACCGGGTATTGGTGAACCCGGGTACGAACCCGGGTCGGGTTCAGCGAGATACAAACCCTACCCGGTATACCCGGGTAGGGTCGGGTCGGGTTCGGTTCGGGTATGAAACCCGGGTTCAACCGGGTTTTTGCCTTTTTTTTTTTTTTTTTTTTTCTTGTGTGTGTGTCGAACACCGGGTCGTATGTGTTTTTTTTTCTTATATTTTCTTTATTTTTTTTTTTTTTCCTAACCGGGTTCACTTGAATGACAAAAATTTAAACAACTTAATATATAAATATATACAAATCTTGAGCAGAAAATGTTACACTTATAATATACAAATATTAAGTACTTTTTATATAAAACATTTGAATGACAAAGAAATTTAAAAAGAACATGAAAGACATATAATATTAAAAAACTTAAAAATAACAATATCGTCTAATTTATCTACTACGAGATGCTTGATCAAATGCTAATTCTTCATCGGATATGCCAGAAGATACTCCGTCTTCTACCTCTTCATCATGTACTTTAGATTCGAGTGTAATCTCGTCTTCGAGCTTGTTTGGTCTTGTATACGATCCGTTGCGTCTAAGTGATCCTTTAAACAAATGCACATCTCCACTGCTTCCGGAGTTAGTCTTGTTCTTCGTAATGATATTACCCTGCCACTAAGAGAAAAAGCAGATTCCGAAGCTACCGTAGAAGCTTGGACGCTTAGTAAATCACGGGCCATAGCAGAAAGAATCGGAAATTGAGATTCTTTTCCTTTCCACCAAGCCAAAATATCGAATGCACGATAATCTTCGGTAGTCATAGTGGAAATAAAATCCGTTCCACTATATCTACCGAGCTCACTTGTTGGGGTGTTACCTCTTTGACGTTTAGCCGTCACATCCCGAACAACATTCAACATAGTCAAAACAGGGTCTTTAAACGAGGTACTAGCACTTGAGGTTGATCCGCTTGGCATGGTTATGTTTACGTTAGGCCCATATCTATTTAAATAAAAATTATAAATTGTTTTCAAACTATGATTAAAATTTTCTTTTGCCTCGTTTGAAAAATCAGGGTTTTCGTCATGCATATCCAAATTGTCATTTATCTCATCTATCAAACATTCAACCCCCGCAACATTTAGAAACGGATTTAAAGCGGCGGCACACGTAAACACGGGTGGTAAGTCCTTAAAATATTTTTTAAACTTTTCTTTCATTGGTTCTATCATTTGATTAAACATATTATTTTTATTTTGAAAATTTTTAAAATTCAAAGACATAAAATATAGTTCTTGAAGCACCGAATAACTAGTGGAATAATAAACTCCTGATAATTTTGTTGTTGAGTTTTTAAAAACCTCAAGAAACTCGGATAGACGTTGAAGATTCTCCCAACCCGCATCCGGAAATGGGTCGGCTTCACCATTATCCGAAAGACTATTATGAAAAGCTTTCAAAGTGCCCTTTTGTTTTAAAACACATTCAAACATGTGACAAGTCGAATTCCACCGAGTAGGTACATCCCAATTAGGACCTAAAAATCTAGAGTGCGTATCCTTACAAAGTTGTTTATAATCTTGATATCTTCTTCTACTTTTTTTAAAAACGTCATGTAACATAAATCGAAAAGATGTAATAAAGTTATTAACATATTGCCCGGATAGTCCGTCTTGCACTACTAAATTAATAATATGTGCAACACAACGAGTATGGAAAAAATCACCGTTTGCAATCGGAAGATATTTTAATTTTAATTTTTCAACCGCGGTTGTGTTGTTAGAGGCGTTATCAAATGCAATTGAAAAAAGTTTATTTCTAATTTAAAAGTACTTATTACATTATCTAAAAAGTAAAACAAAAATTCTCAGGTGTGTGGATGCGGAAAAAGATCAAATGCAATCGTACGTTTCATCAATTGCCATGAATTGGGATCCACCCAATGAGCGGTGACGCAAAGGTACGATTCGGGTAAACCGTGTGGAGCCGACCAAACGTCACTAGTTAAGTTTACACCGGTATTTAAATTTTCAAATAATACAATTAAATCATTTTTTGCTTGTTTCCATAATTTTAAACAATAACGTCTAAGTGTAGTACGACTTACGTGAGTGTAACGAGGTTGAAGCGTCTCTCGAATTAAGTTGGTCAACCGAGGATTGTCGAAGTGACTAAAAGGCAAAGCTTCTTGAATCACGAACTTCGCCATTCGATCTCGAACCGTATTAACATCGTAATTAAAGATTCCACCGTCTCCACCCAATTGTGTTTGTTGCGAATCCGGATTACTTTTCAACGACTTACAAAACTTCTTGCTAATGTGTTTGTTTAAAGTCGTGTTAGAATCTTTAGCAAGCAAAGCTCCACAAAACTTGCAACGAGCCTTTACAGACCCGTCACTCAACTCAACCATATCCCAATTGCACCAAACATCCATGTTACGATTGTGTGCAAGAACACGAACGACGGTTGGAGCGTTGGACGAACCTTGACCAACGGAAGATTGTGAGTGAGCCATATCAAGATTGAAGAGAGTGAAAGTGTAAAACGAGAGAGTGAACGTGTAAAGCGAGAGTAAACGAGAGTATTTTTGCGTTTTTTGCGTATGTTTTTGCGTTTGAGACTTGGGTACTAAACCATATCAACCCACACCTATTTATACTAACTTATAAGCTAAAAGTGACAAAAAAACGGTCACAAATCGATCCCAACGGCTATATAGCCGTTAAAAAACGGCCACTTTTAAAAAAAAAAAAAAAACGGTCGAAACCGGGTACAACCCGGGTTCAACCGGTTCCGGGTCGGGTCGGGTCGGGTTCGGGTTCTAAGAAATTCTAGAAAATCATACCCGGTTCCAACCCTACGGTTTTTTTCGGGTCCAACCCGGGTATGCATATACGGGTCGTACCCGTACCCGGTTCCGGGTCGGGTCCGAACCCGGTTTTTATGCCCACCTCTACATCTTCTTGTTCAATGTAATTGTGATCACAAATGTAAACCCATTCCTCATGTCACGTTTTGTTCGCTTGTGACCTGTGATTGTAAGTTTTCTTAATATAACAAAACACTTGCATCGAACCACTAGTTTACGTTTCTTATAATATAGTAATTGATTCATTTTATTTTACTTTGTTAATATTTTTTATATCAAAACTATTTTTTTTAATTAATATAAATACTTTTTTCACTAGCGGTCTCTTAAAGGTATATATCTTTTTAGTTTGTGTTAGTCTTAAAATATTCAGTTCTAAATATTAGTATTATAGTATATATCGAGTCTTAAAAATATATGATTATATATAATTAATGCCTACGAATCACTCATCTATCACATAGTCGAGACCTGTAACAATTAGGCTTAATTAGGATTAACTTGTTAATCAAGATAGTTGCCAACTAGTATTATGTACTTGTAACTTTTTTAGCACCTAAAAATATAAAATTTAGTTACAGCACAGCAAACATAGGTCAAATTGACAACAAGCCACTTTAAATCACTATGTTCATTCTATATGACTATTATTTACATGTGATTGTGTTGGCATTTTATGCCTAACAATTGGTATCACAGCTTTAAGCTCTTGGTCATTAAAAACAATTTCAGTGAAACATTGTTTCCTAGCACAAGACGTCTGATTTCAGCCGTTGTTCATGCTTTTCTATGAGTTCAAAAAGGTTGTCATCGCTAGGGTTTGAGCGAAAGAATTCCAGACGATTTATTCATACGGAATATAGTGTTTCAAGCTTTTACTCAAATTTCCAGGTGGGAAACTTTGGGTCATACTTTTTGGTGGAAAAAAATTTCTTGGTCAAAAATTTCTTGGTGAAATATCAACTATTCCAGGTGAAAATTCTTCTGCTTTCGTGTAACTCCATTCTATTGTTGAAATTCAACTGTCCACTTTTATACCATGAGTAAGGACATGGGCTTGATTATTGTTACTGGAGAATGCAAATTGCTGACTTGATTTATCATAAGAGTTTACATCTTGTGAAGTTGGGTGTTGCTCATAAGCCAGAAAAGATGACTGGGAATTGCTAGACGGACAAGCCTTAGGAATAGTCGATCAGGTTATCCTAACAAAAATTACTGTTTATAACATCGTCAAGGAAAGTGCTACAAAACAAGTGTTGAAGGCTCTGTCTAATATGTACGTACGAGGACCCATCAACTTCCAACAAGACATTTCTTATTAGGTAGTTGTTTAACATCAAGATGAGAGCAGGAATGTCTATTTTCACACATGTTTAGCTTATATTGGCATAAACTTAGATGATGAGATACAAGCTCTCCTCCCACCAATCAGTTAGGAGAAAAAAGTGAACAATGGGGTTGGAAGAAACAAATCATGCTCCATGTTTTGTTAAGAATTCTATGTGATCTACAACCTTGATTAGGTGCTTCCTCCCATGCCGTCTCATGCCTAGAGAAGATCAAGAATATGTGAACAAGTAATATTGGTGAGGTTCATTAGTTAATGAAAAAACATCTAGATATTTAAAACTGCCAAGGGTACCTAAATCTAAGAAGGAATTTAATGTCAGTTGGATGATCAAAGGCTTGATGTTCACCTTGGTGGTGGACAATGGAAAGTTATAAAGAAAATCTAGTTATTACTCGGGAAAAGAAAAGGGGCATGTTATACATGGTAGAAATACATGTTGATGGTTTCAATGTAGCGACACCTAATCGAGTACATCTAATCTGTGGTAACAGTAACTTGGACACATGAGTGCACGATAAAGGCTTGAAGATGTCAGTAGCAAATGGCCAATTTCTAGACTTGAAGAAAGTCAAAAACAGGTTTTGTGAACATGTGGTACATAGGCATATGTATGGACTAGCTCTAGCAAATACCTAGAGCCTTAGAGCTAGAGCTAGTCCATACATATGCCTATGTACCTTTAAACGACGACTATACTTATTAGAAATGGGAAGTTGCTGTTGAAAATGAAACTAATTTGAAAGTCAAATGACTGAAGTCGGATAATGGTGGAGAACACATAAGCCTAGAATTTATGGGATATTGTGCAACACAATGAATCAAGATGATTAAGGAACCCGTTAGCAAAATGGAGTTGCATAGAAGATAAAATAACACTTAATGAAAAGGCTAGAAGCATGAGGTTAAATGCAAGGCTCCCGTGATATTCTAGGCACTAATGCATATATGATCAACAGTGGGCCATCTTTCCTTTGGGTTTCAAAATACGTACTTGATGATAACCTAATCTTAAGTAAGCTTAGAAAAGATAGTTGATTGCCCGGTTCATCTAACAACTCTTCAAAGAGAGACATAAGGAAGTTTTTTTATCGTAGCATCATTTGATCTCTTGTAATCCATACACATCATTATCCATTATTTTTTCAACAAGAACCACCAGAGCAGAAAAACTCACTATGATTATCTCTAATAACACATTCCTTATTTAAGTTTTTATTCTATTTTCTATTACATCTTTCTGGAAAACAATATGATAGTCAAAGGTTTCAAGGTTGGTAATGTGGTTGGTGTGTTGAAAAACATCTCAGAATCTACCTAATAAGTCATGTAATCTGCAGTCTGCTTGTTGTTGTAAAACTTTAGAACCATATAAACCTTTAATCACATTATCAATAACAACATGCAAGCTACATAGTTGGGCTAATTCATTGGTAAGTTTTGAAAAATCTTGTATACCTTCTCAATAGAGCAAACGGACACCTTATACCAAACCCTTCAACTCATAGGGGTATTATATATCTCTAAACTGTTTCTTAAGTACCGATCATATTGTATAAGTTGCATGCATCGAACAACAAAATGTATGCATTGTGATGTCTTCTAAGTCCACTTTCTAATCATTCTCTCGGTCTTAATATTTCTTTTGTCACTTTTGTTTATTGTTTGTTGTTGATTGAATCAAGTATGGTTTTCAAAACAAGGAAACATTACAATTGTGTAAATCAAGTATGGTTTTTCAAAACAAGGAAACATTACAATTGTGTAACAACTGATTTTAACTCTTTGATAAAGCTTGTTCAAATATTATTTGCAATAAAACCTACCACTTTATCTACCTCAACAATTCTGTCTTTCTACTTGTTCCTTATGATTGGGTTGATTTGAAGCTAGATAAGAGGGTGGTGAAAAAAAAAAGGTTTAAATAGGAGGAATACAATTGTCGTTCCTTTAGGATTAAGGAGCGTTTAAATAATCATGAGGATTGGAATAACCGAACGTCTTAAAAGTACTATTTTGAATCTATAACTTGACAAACAAATATAAATCTTTGGCAATTTTATTAACTAAATAGAAGTATTTGTAACTGATTTAAAAGATTTAGTATTATACATCAAATGAGCTATAAAAGAAAGTAGTTTCATACCCCGCACGCGTGGCGCGAGGAATTCTATGCATGCTTCTTTGAACTTGTGGAATCCACGATCACATGTGGTGTGTAAAAATGGTGCCCCATCATCAACAGCTCATTGTTCTTCGTTCTAGCAGCAGCGAACAAAAAATCTGTTGAAATGTGCAGTTGTTACAATTATGCACAGTCCTCAAATAGTTTAAACAGCACACAAATGTATGCTTTTATAGGCTAGAAAATAGTAACCAAACAAAAGTTGATAAAACTGAAAATGTACCATCTCTGGTGCCTCTTGCCTAGCTTTGAACGAAATTCGAATCTGTTTTCGGTTTTGGAATTGTAATGAACAGATCTGCAACCTCGAAACCTTCTGCTTTTAATTTGGTTGTTACGTTTACAGGCTTATCCTTTGACAAAACAGTTGAACTTAACTATACACGTCTAATGTAGCTAATTCTTCATATCAACTAATCATTTATTTTGTTTCACTTATTCATACCTTGAAACACCTTTCCTGATGAATTTTTGACGTCAAATCTTTCCGTTTAAGTTCAAAATTACTTATGATCTATACAAGAACCAAATACATTGAAAAGCTTCCTTGTGAATGACTTCCAATCCTTTGTTAGTTCACTATAACCTAATAAAAAAAACAAATCCTCATGATTTAAAATTTAAATGCCCTAATCTACTTAAAACCATGTGAATAGATAAGTTTTGTAAATTTTTATTAAGACTGTACCTTAAATAAAAAAATTTACAGGAAGATGCCACTTGCTTGTATTTGGGGCCATCTTGCTTCCTGGTTATTGCATATGCTTATATAAAAAACGCATTTGGTAAATAAAGTGCATCGACAAAGGTTTCCTAGATCACAATAACAAAAAATCACCTTTGGTAATTGCAGACATCAACAACAATACAATAAATAACTTCAAACCTAAATTCCTACTTAGGAAGAAAAAGTGGCAAGCTTAAACAGATTCCTGTTTCACTTTGGTTTATTTCTTGAAATGCATACACATGACATCAAGTTAAATGCAAGTTATCGCATCAAATATGTAGGAACATAAATAAACTCAAATGGTCAATCGATAATCCTTACACTTCCATCTAAACTGACTATATTTCCATGATTATGGAACTTTAATAAATTGGAGAACCAAATGCAATGTGTAAAAGCCAACACTCACGTGACATTTGTAGTTATACTAAGCAAAAGAAAGTTTCCTGCAACGCTACTAACCTGAAAGTCTCTTCGCAATATTCTCATACAAATTCAAACAAACCCCTCAGTTTCGCTCTCATTTTTGCAAATTGCATTCATGGTTACATATTAATCCATCTAAATGATTGTGTACCAGGCAAAATTTTGGATTAATCAGCATCTGTGGTCCTCTGTTTTAGTCTTCAATCCAATTAGCTTCCATAATATGTTCCTAATCCCAACTCTACTTAGATCTCTTCCATTCAAAGTCCTACCAATTCCTTCATCGACGGGAAACGACGCGATTCTCACCCTCGCCAAATATTCGTCCGGCGGCCGGAATAGGGTTATCGTAAAGAATATGTTTAATTTAAAAGTTTTAAAAAGATTGTGGGCTCTATTGATTTAAAGAGGAGGGCATTCTGGTCATTATGTCAAATACGTCATTTTATTGTGTCTTATACGTTCATTGTGTCAAATATTATTTTATTATGTCATATATTTTACATTATTTGCTATATACATTCATTATTGTATTTTATGTTTTAGATCATTTTGTGTTACTTGTCATTATTTTTATAGATTCTATAAACTTGTAACCTATTATTGTGTTTCACAATTAAAAGTAAATGATATACTTTAACTAATTAATGTTTTAAAACTTATAGTGTTAAAGATAACATTATATAAACTTATTGTTATCTATCATTGTGTTTTACAAATAAAATTACACAATGATGTTATGTTACCAATCTATTTTTTAAAACTTACAGTGTTCAACACACAATGACGACCAAAAACACGATGAGATATTGTATTATTTTGTTATTGTTTTTAATGTATTAGATTAATTAGTTGTTAAATTATTATCGTATGTTACATATTAGAGATACACAACAATGTATTCCACTATTATATTTTTTTTAATTTTTTCATTTTAGAAAACAAAATATTATTCAGAAAAACATAATAACTAACAAAAATACACAACAAACTACACAAAAGATACAATAACGAGATATGAACTTAAAAACGTAAATTTATCTTTTAAGATAACATGTTATACTCATTTAAAGATAAAAAACGTCATTTTTATGGTGTAATTTTTATAAAGAAAATAATGTCTTACATAAAAATTATGAACGTTTAAAAAAAAGAAAAAACTTGCAAAAAAGTTAACAAAAGTGGTTATTTCTAAAATAACACTCTAACAAATTTTTCCTACAATTTGATCTTAACCATTGATTAAAAATATTGATAGTGAGATTACTTATTACATTTTTTAGTTTAAAAGTATTTGTATTTGAACATTTCTCTAAAAACTTATTTAAAGGTGCCGCAAACATTCATGTAAGGGAG
The DNA here is from genome assembly GCA_025506505.1 of Flaveria sonorensis. NCBI lineage: Eukaryota > Viridiplantae > Streptophyta > Magnoliopsida > Asterales > Asteraceae > Flaveria > Flaveria sonorensis. The sequence goes on from JACCIY010001635.1 coordinate 28,649, forward strand.
TCTAAAAACTTATAAATTGTTTTGTGGCTAAGCTGCCCAAAAAGTCGAGGGCCATTTCTAAAGAGTAAATATAAGCCCTCATGTTTTATCCAGGCTATCCACAAGTAACTGAGTAACAATAGACTAATTGTTTATTATTGGTGGAGTTAACTATTTTATAAAAAAATTTAGATTAAAGGCTAATTAAATCAGTACAATCCATATATATATATATATATTATATATATATATATATATATTATAGAGGGTCAGGATCATGATATAACCAATTTTTATTTTCAAAACCACAGAACTATTGATTTACATAAGTGTAAATTAAGTTTGGTGATACCTAATCTATTTACATATGTGTATATCAGACATGAATATAAACTATGTAAAACAACTAAATATCATCAGCTTTAACTTACATTTATGTAAATCAATGATTCGTAATTTACATGTATGTAAAATCAATGGTTCTTTGGTTCTGAAAGTAAAAAATGTTTCTGTAATGATGCCGACCCTATATATATATATATATATATAGATATATATATATATATATATATATATATATATATATAAATTTATTTCTAGAAAAATTTTAATATAATAAAACTTAATAATATAAAAATGATATTCAAAGATATGATATGACTGAAATTACATATAAAAAATGACTATAAATAATAAAACAGTGATATCAACTTTTTAAAATATTGTTTTTAAAATTTTTTTCCAAAAAAATAAATATTTTGTTCTAAAACAAACCGTATAAAATGTCATTTTTAAAAATGTCTTATTATAACTCCTAAATTTGATTGTTTTTTGTTTTTAAAAACTTGACTTTTTAAAAATACCAATTTTAAAATATTTCGTATTTTTAAAAAGTTTTATGCTTTTGAAAAATTATTATTTTATAAAAAATTATTTATTTAGAAATAACATTAATGAATAGATTTCTTTCTTAATTTATTAAATCTAAAAAAGTATTAAATAATATTATTAATAATTAAGGTAATTATTTAATATGAGAGAGATGTGAGAAAATTTTGATGAAGATGATAGTGATGCTGCCACGTGTCATCTCAATTATTTTTATATTAGAGTATAAAGATACAAATAAAGATAAAAATACACTCACAATAATATGAAAAACGTAATATGAATGCTATAATATTTTAAAAAAATAGATACCACGTGAATATGTAATATAAAAGAAATACATCAAAATGTTAAGTATATCAAGTACAATTTTGTAATTATATCATATACAATATTCTAATCACATCAAATACAATTTTCCAAACTTTTATTGCACAAATTAATATAGTTTCAACCAAGTTACACTGAAGTTGACCTTATTAACATTCACACGTACAAATAACGACAAACACTTGTCGGACAAGACTAGGAGAACAAAAATACAACACAACACATATTAACATATGTAGAGAAGGCTTCTCATCAAAGATGGCAAATAATACAAGCTTCAAGGGCACTTTCTTTTGCCACATGAGTAGTCATGTTATAGTAACAAGGGCAAACCTTTTGGTTACCCGAAGTACCCGGTGGAACGCAGCTGCAACGAGCACAACAAGTCCCACATGCCCTGTGGCACAAGTTTGGTCGCGATGATAACTTACACCTCGCCTTACATGCTGAACCACAATCTGAAGACAATTTTTTAAATATATTTAGATACATAAACTTAATTTGTCTTTTTAATAAAGATAATAATGAATAAGTATGTCACATACCTATTTTGGAATCACGTATACCATTTCCATCAAGTTCATTCACCTGTGACACAAGTAGTCAAATATATCACACATTTGAAGTAATTTACAATATACTATAATACATAAAACTGCAATTTGAAATAAGAATCAGAAAAGAATTAAAAAAAGTTTTAGAAAATAAAAAAGTACTTTTTAGATGTTAGATGTGGTAGGAAAAAGATTTAAATGGTTAGTTTTTACATAAACAAGGCGACGATAACATGTTGTATTTAAGCCAATTCAAATAAACACCACATAGATATATTATACATTTGTAGTTACCTGTAAACATACTATTTGAAAACGATGAAATTTTTATGATTGACACAAAACACAATGGTAAATTTATGTAAACAATAGCTAATTAATGAAAATATTATTAATGCTTACACTAAATTAAACATGCTTCTTTTAAATAGCATAATAAAGTATACGTATATACGTACATATACATACATACTTATACATTTAAACTACTAAAATATGTTTTCAAGTAGCAAGAATAAAAAGAAGAGGGTAGAATACCATTTCATGAGCTTGAGCAAGAAGAAGCATAGAGAGAAGAAAAAGAGGAACAAAACACTTGGAGATGGCCATGGCTTACAAAGTAGGTAGAGTTCACTGTTTTGTGTTTTAGTTGCTTTGGAGATGGCCTTCCTATTTATAGGCAAAGAAGATGACCGATAACCATATTAAGTTTCAATTATTGAAGTTATATTATTTATTATACAATGACATTTTCGGGTTCTATAAAAGATATTAAAGTTGAATGATATTAGGTTAGGCCAAGATTGCTAGCTGGTGGTCATACATTCATTAACCTTTTTTCTTTATTATTAGAGAAACACTTAAAATTTAATGTAAAATCTGCAAATAGAAAAACCGAATATAAAAGATTTTTGATGTTATCATGTGTTTGATTGAAGTAATGATTTTCGTATAATTGTTTGGTTTGTAAAACTGTAAAACAATGGAAGTTTAAAATTATATAAGAATTTTTTAATGAACATCTAACCTACTCTATTATTTGTCGTTTGCATAATTTAAACTCTTAAACGTTATCATAAATCTAAAACAACTTACCACTCTAATTGTCACTTTGGGACTATAGATGAAAAGATTATCTCTAATCATATTGTATTTAGTTGTTTATTTTTATATTCTTAAAAGCATAATAATTACTTGTAGAACCTTTATAAATAACATTCTTAATATTTCTTTTGTCACGAGAAACTAAAAAAAATAATACAAACTTATTTATAAATTTGTTAGGTTGTAGAAGAACTGGATTGCAAGGGCTTTATGGCAAAGTAATAACACAAAATGAATAATAATTACACTAAGTAAACATAATTAATATTGGAAATAATTACAATTTTATATCTTATTTCAACAAATTTTGTTGTTTCAACTGGGGTCTAGAACTTCGGTTGACTTCTATGACCTGTGTGGTCGCTTCATGCATCATGCTGGTTCTTTTGTAGTATTTTTATTTTCTTTTGTAGTATTTTTATTTTTCTTTTTTTTATATTATGCTAGAAAACCACTTAAAAACAAATATATCTATTTGAAGGTTATTTGTTACTGATATTTGTTTTAAGAAGAACAACATAAAAAATATGCATTTAATAATGTTAAATATTAAATAATTCCTGTATATATGTATATCATGTCCATAAAGCATCTCTAAAATTAAATATTTGGTTAGGTTAGAAGCCACATATAATGAGTTCACTTGCTTTTATGTTGGATTAGAATCCATACAAAGCATGCCGGTATAAGCTGGATATATGCTTTTCAGTTTCATTTTCAGCATTTGACAAGTTGACAACCAGCTATTACACTATTCCTTTTCCTTTCTTCTAGCCCGTTCGTATTGTGTGGTAGCCTGGTACCATAAAATTATAATAATATTATTATAATGAAAATCTGTATCTCTATTTGATTTTTTTTTTTAAAATTGTGTTTTTAAAAGGATGATGTTGACATGAGGGTTTTTCTCGTTGGGATTAGATTTTAGGGGTATCCGCTCCTGTCAAATGCAGGTTTCTTACCTTGTTGACTGTGATTTTATGGGGTTTTGTCCTTTACACATCATCTTTGAAAACTCGCCCTTGACAGAGGCGAGTTCTCAAATGACAGGAGCGAGTTCTCAAAAACCAAAAATTACCCTGATTTAATTATTGTAGAAGAAGAACTCTCTTATCAAATATGTTTTCCTATAAAACCCACCCCCCATATACCACACGCATTCATAAAATACGTTAAAAAATATCTCGACTTTATTTCTTACAATTATTTTAGGGTGGTGATATTTTATGATATTATCAGGGATAAGCATCTCATCAATGTAATCCCAAAAACCTTTATCACCTCGTCTTATGCTTAAAATTCATTCATCGCTTTCTAGATCACGAAAATAATAATCAGCTTTACTGACCACTTAAAAATAACAATTCATTATTTAGTGGACCTGGTGTAATTCTTCAAATCATTTTTTCTAATGAAAGTATGAAATTTTTATAAGTTTTGAGTTGAAGAAAAGTCTTGGGAATAAATGTAAAGATAAAAATGTTGGTCGTTTATATAAAAGAAAAAAAAGGTTGGAATTATGTGCTGGTATGAGCGAGTTCTCATTTTGATTTGACATATCAAGACACCACCGAAAAATATTCCTTTTTACCTTTGTATTTTAATTCAAATGATTCAATAATAAAATCGTTGTTTTTACGTTATCAACGGTGTTCTTATATTAATTACTTATTGTATATAAATATGCAAATAGAAATATCTTTTAAAATTAAAACGAGAATTCTTGATTATTTTTAACCTTTCTTGACCATTAAAGGAAGTAAATAATTTATCCAGTCCAAAAACTTCTTGATGCAGATAACAATGATCTAACAACTTGTACACTACGTATTGGGAGTTGCACGGTGTCTTGATATTAGTTCTGTGGAAGAATTTGAACATAAAAAGAAAGCTACATATGCTTGTAGGTAGCTTTTCCAGACCCATAATACTGCAAAACGAAGCCAAACACATGTACGTATGCATGCATGCATGCAACATTGCAACTGTGTATGTATCTATATATGCCTGAATGCAATATTAAATTAGTGATAATTTTTGGTTTTTGAGAACTCGCCCCTGTCAAAGGTGAGTTTTTGACAGGGTTCTCAAATATGATGTGATGGTTTTTGAGAACTCGTCCCTGTTACGGGCGAGTTCTGACTAAAAGACAAAACCCTCATGAAATGATGATGGTGGCGCGGTCAACAAGGTAAAGAACCCGCCCTTGGTAGGGGCGGGTACACCTAAAGTCTAATCCCAACAAGAAAAACCCCTCGCGTCAACATCATCCCTTTAAAAACACAATTTTTGAAAAAAAAAATTCTCTCTATTTTTAATAAGGGTTGGTTATACAAACATTTATTTTTATTATTGACACACTCTATCGTCTCTATCTCTCTCTATATAATCTATATGTATGTATAAAGAAAAATAGAGATGATAAAAGTAAATTGGGTTTACCTATAACATACCCGTTTAATAATAAGTATTATGTTGTAACGGGTCAAAATTTTAGCTTCCTAATATTCTTTTCTCTCATTTATTTGATTTTTAATATTATTATTATACTTTATTATTTATAACTTAAAAATTCTTTGTTTAATTAGTAAATTTTTATTACTAAACTATTTATTTTTTATTTTTTCAAGTCATGTATTATATGGGGTTCTACCCTAGCTAGTAATATTAATAGATAGGCTAGTATCCCGTGTATTACACAGGTCGATAAATAAAATATTAAATAGTTAGTAATGAAAATTTATTAATTACTATAAGATATTTTGAGATAATATATTATACAAATTGCGTATGAGTAAAGAATATAAGTAATAAATTAATATTATTATTTTCTTTAACTCTTGGTTTCTAAAAATATATTTATATTTGTTCCAAAACAAACCGTTTTAAAAGATGTCATTTTTAAAAATTTCCTTATTATAATTTGAATTTTAATTATTTTGGTTTATAAAACTTTTATTTTTTAAAAAACTAAATTTAAAATACTTCATAGTTTTAAAAAATGTTTGATGTTCTAGAATAATTTTCAATTTATTAAAAGACCTATTTAACTTATTTAAAAACTATTTTCAATATAAAAAATAAATATTATAATTAGTATTAATGTAATAATTTAATAGGATGAAGAAGCGGACAAATTAAAATTAAAAGGTCTAGAATTGCGCCAAGTGTATACCCTAAAACCTTCTTTTATCTATACTATATTTTAATGCACGAAAGAGGGGTTCCGTCATAATTTAAGAGATTTGAACATTTTAAGCACAGGGTACAACTTAAAATCAATTATTTCTAAGGGTAATACCGTCATTTTAACCATGCTAAAAACGTGGATATTCAAATCTATTTACACATTGATCCCTTTATTTGTTAATAATTTACTGTTTGTGTGGTTGTTAGATGTTTTCATTTAAAATATGAAAATGTTTGTTTTGATTTTAAGAAACAGTTACAGTCAGTTTAAAAAAAATCCAGCCTACAAATACGCACTATATATAGTCCAGTTTATAAATAATTGACCAAATCTCTTAAAATTATGAGTTTTAGAACTCTTAATACCTAACTACATATCATATTTGATTTTAACCCGTCGCATCGCACGGGCACGCTACTAGTTATAATAGATAGATTTAACAAATCCATGCATCAAGTAGTTTTTTATTATAATTCATTTTGATTTTATTGATTATAGAACGGTTACTTCATATATTAGTTTAGTTAGAAGTTTGTTAACTTTTGTTGTGAAAGAAACAAATCAATAATGAATGCAACCAAAATATTAATACTAATAGTAAAATATAATATAGTGGGTGTCTGTCAATAATGAATATATACGAATAAGTTGTTGTTGGATGCAATTTTTGTTTTTATATTATTTTGACTCAAACGAAGCTGTATAACAATTACAAACGTGGAGCTTCCTTGTTTCAAAAATACAGATTTACAAATATTGATCTTTCATAATTAATTATATTAGAAAAACAAAAGGTGGACCGCAGAGGAAATCAACTTTTAAAATTATTATATAATCTTTACATAGAGATGATAATGAATTGGACATGAAATGAATTTTGATAATCTTACTCACATACTTGATCGCGTCTCATATTAATTTTCGTACATGTTTGGTTCCCATCACTAATTACCGGTCATATCCGCGATATCATCATATCATGTATATCCATTATAAAGTTATTTGGTTGAATTTTACTAATTGAAATTAACAATACCTGAAACTTGATCTTAGTTAAACTCATAAAACTTCTAAAATTTTATATTTTAACAATTTCATGTTTCTAACAAATTCAAAATATATATTAATTATTTTATTTTTCTTTATCATGTTATAATATGTTGATATATTCGGTTATGATGCAATTAAACGGATATCAAATTCGTTTCGAATAATGTGAAGTGTATCAAGTTATATCATGCCAATCTCCAACGCAACGAAGCATTTATAATTATTAAATAGAATGGTATCAAATCATAGTAAGTTGGCTATCTATGTGTGAAAGACAACTTCTAGCTCTAAGAATCAGAATGCTAGAATTCAAGTGAAGGGGAGGGTCAACTTTAATAGCTTTGGCTGTGAAAACTCTTGGTCTTGGAGTATTAGTGTCATCAATTCACCCAAGATCGACAGGACAAATAACTACTAAGTTTGTGCAAGAAAATCTTCTTGCGTGACGGGAAAGAGTTGAAAAAGAAAGAGATTCATTAGCTACAAAATTTGACAGGTATCGGTATGAGATAGAGAGAGCTATTCGCAAAGCATTCTGTGATGCAATTAAACGGATTTCAGATTTGTTTCGAATAATACGAAGAGCAATACCACGTCAATCTCCAACTCAATTAAGCCTTTATAATTAGTCTCATACCAGAAATTGCATCCACTGTTAACTTTGGTTTTGTACGTCTATAATGTTTTTACACGGATACCATGATCTATTTATGCTCCATCAATTTTGTTACAGATACCATGATCTATAAAGCATATTTTACGAAGTACAACATGTTAAGTTTAAAAGAAGACTAATTTATCAACTATTATAATTCCAATGATAATTTAAAAAAAATAAAAAGACAATTATCTTATCACGAAAGCGGAGACGTTGTCATGCATCAAGAAGTCGTTTTAGTAGCCAGAAGGTTACAGCCATAAAGGTAGAAGGTCTAACAATATTATTGGTTCTGAGCCATTTAATAACTTTAATTTTCTTTTTCCACCAATTTCTTTTTCCTTTAATCTTATACAGATTTTATAAAAGGAAATATAGCAATATTTATTACGTTTGTTTGTATCAAGACACATCCATGACTAGATAGAGAAAACACCGACCGTGCACGAATTTTTAACTCATCTAGCCACTTAAGTCTTGTTTGTTTTTTCTGACGTAAAATGTCTGCAGTTTGCGGATCACATTTGCAGGAGAACAGATGGACCAAATGTCTGCAGTCTGCAAAAAAAAGACTGTTTTTTTTTTAACATCTGCAGACTAGTAAAATATTTTGTAATTAAAATAAACCTATTTTTTAACCCATCAAATTATCCCCAACAAACATACACCATTCTCTTTCTGTGACTATGCACACGATCTTCTACTTCTTTCATTCAACAAAGTTCATAAATGATACAGTAAAAACTTCGAAGAACTCAAATCGTTCAATTACATCGTCTCACAAGCATCAGATTACGAGCGCCATTAATTTCATCACCTTCTGATCACACTCCATCTTCTTCAATTTGACAACAATGACGGGAATAGCTTTGCTAATGGATCTATTGAGGAAAAACCTCAGTGTCAATGGCCAAACCCTTCATTCCCCGATTTATACTCTGCCACCGTTACTGCCTCCTTCGCCGCCGCTTATGTCGCCGCCGGCACCCCCTTCGCCTCTAGGGCTTTATTCGGGTATATCCTTTTAGCGCATCTGTGTTATCTTTTAACGCTGCGGTGGCGGTGGCTGGAGGGGGCGGTTGGCAGGAGGAGCGCCCGTTGCTAGGGCTGCGATGGGAGGGTTACAACGGTGACCGGCGGTGGCTGCTGGGGCGACGGTGGCCGGCGGTGGCTGCTAGGCCGACAGTGGCGTGTGAGTCGGCGGTGACTGCTGGAATATGGTGAGGGGGAAGGGGGAGGGTAGAAGAGGTTAGAGGATTATAGAAATAAGAAGACCATATCTGCACCAAAAAGACTTCGTGCAAACGTTCGTTTTTTAATGAAACGTTTTCGAAAAAATAAACACACTACAGAGCCTTAGGTCTGCGCGTGATTTGCGCGACGCAGACATAAAAGATCACGCAGACCCTTTTTGGAAAAAACAAACACTGGTTCCTATTTAAAAAAAAACACAAATACATATACATCGGTGGAACCAGAGGGGGGTCCGGGGTCCCTTGACCCTCTGACGAAGCAGATTTCTGCTGGTATGGGTATATGGTCTCAACGTCTTTTTTTGTTCTGACCCTCCCAAACTGTGGTGTATAGAGACGAAAAGTAGTTGGGGTAAAAAGAATAGAGCAAAACTGAGAAAACTATATTTTTTCCGGTGGCCTGCGCCCAACAGTTCTACGGCTCTGCTCGAGAATGGTAACAAAGTGAAGATTGAAAAAGATGACCAATTAACCTAATATTAAAATGTGATGTATTGGGACTTTTAAAATAATAAGCGACGGCTCAGTATTTAATAAAAACCAAAACTTACAAATAGGCCCTCATGTGAAATGAATAGTCAAAGTAAAAATCTTAAAAGCTTTGAAAAGAATTACAAACACAAATCAATATATAATAGGGAGAGTGTCACTTTTAACCATTTATTTGTTTCAGTTTTTTAAGTGCGGATACAATAACAAAATCACTTATAGTTAAACTGATTAGGCTCCTTTTGAGATTAAGGGTCAATTTTTATGTCGATTGAAATAAATTAGTTGTAGCGTAAAGTAGGGAATATAAGATATGTATGGTAATATGTAATGTATCAAAAATTTGTTTTTTATTGATATATTTAACAAAATCACTTATAGTTAGATTTGATTAAGCTCCTTTTTTGTTGTTTTAGTTTTCGGTTTATCCTTTCATTTAGTTTATTGGTTTTTATTAACATTTTTATCATATAGTAATAATCTTTTTAAAAATCTGTTTCATACAAAAATTAAAAAGTTAATTTTCTTTCATCACCAATTATAGTAACAATAATTTATTTAGCCAATCTTATGAATATAAACTCAAAATTCATTTCAGACCCTCCATTTTAAATTTTCTGGTTCCATCACTGTCATATAATTAACAATAGAATTAAAAATCCTTTCCTATTACATCTTATTATCCTGGAAAAACGTTTCATGATAGAACCTCCACAAAAACCATCAAGTAGTCATTCCAATGACTTCTAACAAAAACTTCTTCGATTGCTTCGAGGATATATATAACAAATCAACCCATTTGACTGCATGTTTGCTAGAAATCACGATCAACCACCAAAGTCTTCCAAAAATATAATAATCTCCAAACAATAAACAACGGTCCCGGTTACATTAGAACACAATAGGCATAATACGGAGCCTTCATCGGCTCAACATGATCTGTGATCGGATGATGCGGTGGAAACCAAACCACCCTCTTGAAACCTACCGCTCTCTCGCCGGAGCCTCCCATTGACCATTCTTGTAGTTGTACTACCTTTCAATGCGTGAAGGTACAACCAATATACTTTGTGTGTGGGGGATGCAAGAAAAGCATCTAACCACACTTTCCCATACTGCTCTTCAATCGCCCCTGGGCAAATTTTAAAATATTTTGTAAAATGTTAGATTTTTATAGTTCTGGGTTTTCACAGAACAATTTTTACTAAGAAATCTAATTTTAACTTTCGTATTTTTATGTACATGTCGATATAATTCCGGTCAAATATAAAGAGTGCCCGTGATTATTTTTATATTTGTTTTGAGATGATTTACTTTTGGACGTTCGTTTATGTTTTATATAAATTTTGCTCAAAAATGAGTAGGGAAAAATGTAAAATGTTTTCATTTGATGATATAAATCCGACTTACTTTACATTTTAACATAAATTTAGTTTGGAAAAGTGTCGGGACGATTGTGTTCTTTACTTTATCACGGCACATACGACGTAGCTACACATGCTTGTTATGTACATTTTGAGTTATTTTACGTTTCGACATAAATTCGAGATACTTTACGTTTCAACGTAAATTTAGTTCGGAAACAGGTCGGGTCAATTGTTAATCTCTACTATATTACGTCACGTACGATGCCACCGCAACACGTGGCAGGTATTAAAACTAGTTACTAATTAACTAGCAAAGCAAAGGAATAGTGGAGTTGTTTGTGTTTGTGTTTTGGCCATAGTAGATTTCTTGATTTGCATTTTCTACCCCTCACCAATTTATATAGAAAGTAATTGGGGGATTCCTGTTTATTTGCTCTTCTCATTTTTGCTAGAGAGAGAAAGGAAGCCTTAGCGGCGGGTCACCTTGCTTTCTATGCGGCATCGGTCTTTGCTCGACGCTGCCGCCACCACCACAATTGAAGGACTTTTCCTTCCTTGTAGAGAGACCGAAGGTGTGTCAGTCAGATGTCGGCGATATGCGGTGGCCTTCCTTTCTTACCTCTGTAGAGACCGGTAAGATGAGGGTTATATGCCCAGCCACCGCCTGTGCATTCTTTAATTGCATATGTTTTTGTCGTAGTCAGACGTCATTGGTGGCCATTCACAACAGCCTTTGGTGGCGTAGGTGTTGCAGCATATTTTGCAGCCATCAAGGTGTTGTCTAAGCGGTGGGTTTTCTTGAACGTATGTCTCGGTGATTAATAAGTTGATAAACATACATATTTTGCATATTATCCCCGCTTTTATAAGCACTTTGCATAAACTATCTCGAATTGATAATTAAAACATTAATTATATCAATTTGCAGAATTATGTAGTTTTTTGAAGATAAACGATCAAAACAATCATTTAACAGAAGTTTATCAGTAGAAAGTAGGCAAGCATGATTGTGTCCCAAGGAGACACGATCATGCCAGCATGTGCACCCAAGATGGAGCATAGCATGAGTTCAAGCACAGCATGTATCCTGAAATTCGACTGATTAATACAGTCGTCTCTCCACAAGACATGGCATTGCCCTCTTTTGTTCCTAAACACCAAAGTCAGATATAAGCTCAGCCAGCATGTGCCTAACAAAATATTCGGTCAACACGGTCGTGTCTACTTTAGACACGACCGCACCAACATGCAAAAGTCATCTTTGCAAACGAATAGGATACAATCTGAGATATTCAGTAGTGGTCGGTAAAAGACACGCCCATGCCAACCAATGGCACGGTGATGGGTGTACTAGGAACGGTCATGCCTGTACTAAGCATGGCTATGTTTCACCCTTTTTTGGCTACAAATAATTCTCCATTTAAGGGTTAATGTTTTTAGATTACAACCCATTATTCCAGAACATCTTCCTGATGATTTTGAAGGGGGAAGCAAGTTTTGAAGGCTAAACAACATCAAGAAAGGATCAAGAAGCATCTACACATATTCCACTTGGTTTTTGGTTTATTTCCTTGTTTCTTACCATGAATTTTGCTACTTTACCAAGCGTATATGTTGTTCTATGAACCTTATGGGCTAATCGCTTACTATCATTTGGATTTAGATGTAGCTTAACTAATCTTAACATTTGTATGGATTTAATGGTGATGATTATGCAAATGTTAGGATGATTTTATGATTATTCTTTAATGAAATTGCATTCTTATCATGTTGAAATTATCATGTTGATCGTATGAATGTTTGATTTGTATTGGTTGGAAGACTTGCATTTGTTGAACTTTCATTCATATCTTTTATGGTTCCATGCAACTTAAATCTTGTAATTTCCTTAACAATATATACACATATATATGTATATATATATATACACACACACACACACACCAGTGATGGTGCTTGTTGCTACAGAGAGTTTGAAGTCTACTTTGGTTGGCTGAACTGGTTGTTGTTACTATGAGTCTAAATTTTTTGGTTGGAAGTTTAGGTTTATGTTGGTTGTACCGCTTTTTATCTACTATTAAAATGACATTCTTTTTGGTTTTTGTTTTGATTATCGTTGATGTAAATCCTAAACTCAACTTTAGTTTTTGTTTTAAGGTGCTTTATGCTTTTTGGTATTTGATTTGATTCCAAAGTTTGGAAATATGGTGTTCTTGTCATGTAAATCGTATACACTGGCTTCGTATCGATGATGATGATGAGCATGCTCTCATCTAAGAGAATACTCATGGTATTTTCTATTGATGTGGACACCAGGGGTTTTTCAAGATCTTTTCAAATAGTGATAGTCTTTGTTAGTGTCTAGGTTTTCCAGAGTCGTTTAGCCCCGTGCCTCTCAAGGCACGACCCCATTCTAGTATGATATACGCAAACTTTAGTTGGCTCATACGCTTAGAAAATGTCAGGGCACGCCCTCACGTGTCAAGGGATAATATTTTTGTCCTGTCAGATTGACAAACATGTGAGTGCGCTAAATTTATCATGGGTATGTGTTTTAGGCTGGGCATGGGGCCTTGTCTCATGAGGCACGACCCCATGCTTGAATTCTGAAGCTTGTTTCTTTAATTTTCTCCTTGTTTAAGCACCTTTGATCATTTTGGTCTTTTCAAGCGTGAAAATACAATTTAAACGATTTAGATATCAAATCATCACTTTTAGCAAGAATTTTGGAAATATTTTATTTGCAATTGTTTTATTTTATATGTATAAAAAGTAACTCGTAAATGCTCCAGAAAGTTAAGATATGATTTCTTATAATCATTTCTGGCTCATGCACACCCCTATCTCATAATGTAACCTAACCATTTGTTGACATTGTGTTAGACAAATTTAAAAGTTTTAAGTCTTCAATAAATAGACTTTTTTTATAAGTGATGATAATGAATCAATTGTCCATATTTTAAAAAAACTAGATCAATAAATATTAATATATTTTCAGTATTGTTTTTTTATTGGATTTTAATAATCTCAATTTTTATTTATTGGTCAGAAATAATCACAACTCAAGAAATGTTTACAGACACTCCAAACTTTAAGCTTATTTTTTCTCCAATGATTCCCTACTAACCGAGAGTTAATCACCGTTACTTATTTTCGATGAAATGAGGCAAACTTTGAGACATTATTCAACTCTATCGTCGCCTAACTTCTATCAGGTCCGTTTTTCGATGTTTGGCCTCCATCATCACTTGCAATCTACTTCCAATGAGCCAAGTAGTTCAGATCGGGATGTGAAAATTGATGGGTTTCAAGGTGAAAAAGTTTCAAATTGATGAACTTGATGGTTGATTTCAACTTTCTGTTTAGTGTTTTGGTTATATAAGTAGTCCATGTTATCAAAAAGCTAAAGGTGTTAACTCTCAGTTAGTAAGAAATCATTGAAGAAAAATAAGTTCAAAGTTGTGAGTGTTTTTAAATATTTTTTGAGTTGGGATTAATCCCGACTAAGAAATGAAAGTTGGGATTATTGAAATTCAATAACTTTTTTTTTCATATCACTATAAATTTGAAATCTAACATTAATCTTCCTAATTTAATAAAACGGTAAATGGGAGTGCCACGTGTCAGCATCATATTCATTCTTACCAAAGTTTCCCTGCTTCTCTCCTATTAAGTAACTACATTAATTACTAATAATATTATTTATTTATTTTTATATTATAATTAGTTTTTTCTAAATTAAGAAAGATATATTTTTATTAATGTTATTTCTATAGAAATAGTTTTATATAAAAGAATTTTTTCTAAAAAATAAAACTATTTTAATGTAATATTTTAAAATTGATTTTTTAAAGTAAATTTTTTATAAAAAAATAATTAAAATAGGAAGTTATAGTAAGAAATTTTTCAAAATAAAACATTTTTAAAATGTTATTTTGAAACAAAATGTTTACTTTTATCTCTGAAAAAAAATTAAAAAGTTCATATTATTGTTTTATTACTTATAGTTATTACTCATACATAATTCCAATCATATCATGTCTTAATATATCGTTTTATAATTAATAATTTTTATTTTATATAATATTTTATTTATTCAACCCGTGTAATACACGAGTTTACTAAAGCTAGTTTGTTAATATTATGTAACTAATTGTCATTAGTGTTTCATTTTGAGAGGATGGATTCGGTACAAACTTTATGCTATCTAAAAATCGTGAGAACTAATCTGAACCATTGATTAACTAAATGGAGGGCTATGATGAATGACAACTCATTAATCCTCAATTAGTCTATTAGTTAATATGAAAAAAGGTAAATTTGTCATTTGTGCTAATTAGATCTTATCAACGTTTCCTTATAAATACTTAGTTACCAATTCAAGATTACTTTTATTTTTCACTTGAAAATTACTAATTCCACTCACTTTGTAAAATTAAAATAAGTTAATTATATTTTATTTACTTTTTAAAAAAATTATACCAAAAAATCAATTATATTTTTAGCTTTAATATGAGTATAATATTGCTATATCTTTTAGAATGTCTTTGATGTTTTTTCTTTTACATAGTGCTACTTGCATATTTGATGCTAATTACACATTATACACAATCTAATTTACATAGTGCTAGTGCTACTTTACATAATTTATATATTACTACTTTACATACTTATACATAATGATAATTTACATAGTGCTAGTGTTATTTTACATATTTTACAAATTTCTAATTTACATAATTAATTTCGTATAACAATGTGCTACTTTACATTGCTAATTTACATAGTGCTATTTACATGGTGCTACTTATACACTGTCATTTTTCAAACGTCTACTATCACAAGAGTAGAGTGAGATTTCGTTTCGTAGATATAATTGCTCTACAAATGAATATGAATGACTAATTCACGTCTACTTGTTGCAAATAAAAAGAAACACTCTTATTGAGACTAGAACATCGTGTAAGTAACTTTTTGATTATTAAAACAACACTAATTTACAATTTTATTAATGTACTGATTGTAAAACATAACTTCTGTAATGAAAACAATATGATATCATCACAACAACAATATCGACCATAAAACATTGATAGCATTACAAAGGACAATACCAACACCATAAAACATTGATAGCATTACAAAGGACAATACCAACACCATGGTTTTCATCATCACAATCAATCAAAGTTTTTTCTGGAAATAAAAACAATTTGTTAATAAATTGAATTACATAATAAATAAGTTTTCTAAATAACAAACATAACATATGGAAATATATTGTTCGATGATAGCATCTCCATGAATAATAAAATCACTTTTATTGTTATCTGAAAAAAAATATAAGAAAATAGTTACATTACAAGTAAATAGCACAAGTTTTTAATTTTAATTATAGAACCATAAACGAAAACACATGCAAAAAATTTACCATCATGATGACCTAATAAAACACATACAATACTTCTGTAACTTGATATAAAGATAAGACATGTTAATTAAAAATTAAGTATGACAAAGTATATAAAATGTGTAATGTCAAAGCAAATAAAAGTAGCATAATATGAATTTCTTTAACTTAGAAAATAGCACATATATTCTTTTTTTTACGAAGTAACACATAACTTCTTTTATAATTCTCTAAAAATTAACTTAAATTAGCATAAATTTATAGATAATCAACATGTCACACCCCGGCTTCAGGGCACCCTGGGAGTACGACCGATTGGTACGCGTTATTGTTCACTTTTTATTTGCTTGTCTTGAAAGACGTTTACGCGGAGGAAAAATCATTTCATAATTTATCTAATGATTTATAAAAATAAACTTTCATATATTCGTTGGGAATTAAATACCCAATATTTTACATAACATTGTTCAACGTAATGTTTACAAAATTTTCTGTCTACTGACAGATATTCAAAACTTGCCACAAGGTCTATGCCTAAGAAACTTTAGTCCTTCCGGCACTATTCTTGCTACTATATTCATCACAGGGTTTCCATGCCTAGGATTCATAGTCCATCCAGCACTAACACCTGACTAAATATACTTAATCATGTTTACCTGAAAATGTTTGAAAATAATACATCAGCGAAAAGCTGGTGAATACATTTAATTTGACACAAAAATATTTCGGCATGAATAACGATAAACAGTTAATCATAAATTAATGGTAAACCACACATTTAGCAATCTATTTCAACTGGAAGTCACTCCTCCATATATACTGGTATTGGTGCTCAGACAGTCTTACTATGGGACTCTCCGGATCTGCACTGAGTCTAAACCAGCCCTGGTATGGGATTTTCACCCATCCCCAGGATATAATTTGATCAAACATACATATACTTCTGGTGTAAATGTTTTAGCAGAATACCTCTATGCATTAACATGGTTAACGTACTAATGTCATTTTCGTAAAATTAAATCATTTGAATGTTTTGAAAGTATTAAACGTATTCACCTGGTAAATTGAACAGAGCCTCTAAACTTGATAAGCTTTTGTTTCTGAACCTCGAAGTAACTTAAGGATTAAGTCACGAGCTTCTAACACCTTGATTAAATCAGAACTTCTATACTTGTTGTCTAGAGCATATACATCGGTTTCCTAATCTGGGGTTATCTTTATGGTGTTTAAAAGGTAGTAGAGAGTTTCGTGTGTGAAAGTAGGGAAGACAATCAAAAGGTTATAAAATGAAATGAAGCAAGAGACATCTATTTATACATGAATATTTCTTACTCATTAAGTATTTCTTACTTATTAAGTTTTATCCAAACTTAACTATTAAGTCCAAAACTTAGCAATTAAGTTTTATATTTTATTCAAAACTTAGCCATTAAGTTTTATATTTTATCCAAGTCTTAGCTATTAAGCTTTATCCAAAACTTAGCCGTTAAGTTTCATCCTAATTTTATCTAAAACTTAGGCATTAAGTTTTATCCAATTGTTAACTTTTATCCGTAGCTTAATTATTAAATTGTATCTCAAGACTTAGACATTAAGTTTTATCTAAAACTTAGTCATGAAGTCACGCTTGAAACATAACCATGATTATTTAATTGACAAAAATAATATGAAAATTTCGCAGGTGTTACACAACAACAGACAAATAGGCATCAGTAGCTGATAACCATATTCAAAGTTTCATGATAGCACATAACTAAAGTTTTCTCAAAAGCACAAAACTTCTCTAATACTTCTTGAAAATTCAACTTAAATAAATATAAACTTGTTGATAATCAAGAATAGACGAACACCTGTTAGTAGCACAAAAATCTTATACATTATAATACCTAATATATCCATGATCACCAGATAAACAGATGAAAATAGCATACAACCCAAATTCCTAAAATCAGGTAATGATTCAACCACATTATATCTTACAAATATAAATTAGCACATCAAAAAAAGCTTACATGTTGGAGAAATGGTTCATTCATCTTCATTATTTTCCATTAGTTCACTTATTCTTACATGTACAGAAACATTAATTTAACATAAAATTAACACACTAGATACAATCGATTGATATAGATTGATTAGATTATGATACTGAAAATCATGATTGATTCAAAATGGTCTTATGAATACAAGGGTTATAATAATAAAGACTAAAAAATAAACCTTGCAAGGTACTATTATGAGATTGATCTTGATCGATTGTATAGTGTTAAAAACCTTGAATAATATTAGCGATTGATGATTCCATGGTGTTTAGTCACGATTTAGATGATAGAAGAAGAAGATGATGAATGCGAATTATGAGAATTTGATCCGGTGAAATGTTCCCCAGAATATCTCAGTCGATTTTCTGAATAAGGATTAGGAAATATTCAATTAATATTTCCTTAAATTAAGGGGTTGTTAAAAACAAACAATTATATAATTCCTAGAGTAAATTACACGGATAGTCCCTGGGGTATGCACATATTACAACTTCAGTCCCTACTTTTAATAAATTACAGATGAGGGCCTGAACTATGGAAGAAGTGCACTTAGCAGTCCCTGACGCTAACTGAGGTTAAGTTTCTCTGTTAAGTCAATGTAAAATTACCAATACACCCTTAAATTTAAAAGATAATAATTTCTAAATATAATCAAATTTACCCCCACCCATCACATTTCACCCCAACCCTTCATCTTCTTCTTCCATCTTCATTTTCTTCTTCCATCTTCATCTTCTTCATCCATCTTCATCTTCATCTTCATCTTCATCACCATCACCATCACCACCACCTCTCCACCATCATATGAGAAATCATGCACTATCATTGGTTTAAGTCTCTCTTTCTCTCTCTCTCTTCCCCCTTCTCTCTCTTCTTCTCTCTATCTCTTTCTTTCTCTTTCTCCCTCTCTCTCTCTGTTTCTCTCTTTTAAGACCACCGGGCATAGGCCACCTCTCTTTCTCTGTTCAGATCTGATGGTGTAAGCAACGATGGTGGGGGTAGTTGAGGGTGTTGGCGGCGACGGTGGTGGCGGTTGAGGGTGTAGGCGGCGATGTTGGTGGTGGGTTCAAGGTAGAGGCGGTTGTCGAGATGGGTTGAGGGCGCAGGAGACGACGTTGGTGGTGGGTTGAGGGTGCAGGCGACGACGGTGGTGGTGGGTTGAGGGTAAAGGTAGCAGTGGTGGTGGGTTGAGGGTATAGGCAGTGACGGTGATGGTGGGTTAAGGGTGTTGCAGCAATGTTGGTGGTTGGTTGAGGGTGTAGGCGGCGACGGTGGTGGTGGGTAGAGGCGGCGGTGGCGGCGCGTTGAGGGTAGAAGCAGCGGTGGTGGGTGTTGAATGTGGAGAAGAGGATAAAAACAAAGGGGTATTTTGGTCTTTTAGAAAAACTAACAGAGAAACTTAACTTTTGTTAGTGTTAGGGACCGTCAGCGTGCATTTCTTACATAGTTCAGGTCCTCATTTGTAATTTATCAAAAATAGGGATTAAAGATGCAATACGTGCATACCCAAAGGACTATCCGTGTAATTTACTCTAATTCCTAAGATACCTCTCAATCCTAGTCATCAATTAATAGACATGGCATAAATATAATGATTCTCATAGTTTTTAGGAAAATCAATGTTTGTATTAGATCCCATTCCTTCATTTTTATACAAACTCACAATTAATATTAATAATAAAAAAATAATATGAAAAAAATATATTATTGCAAAGAATCTGATAAGAAATTGTTTATTAAGTTTAGAAATAGAAGATATATTCTAACAATGTTCAATAATTTTGTAAAATTTGACATGATTGATTTATATTTATATTTTTAAAATTTAAATGTTGAATATTTTTAATTAAATTTGTAAATCTTATTTGATTGATTTTTCATTTAGATAGGAGGTTTATTGTGAGTGGACATCTTAGGAAAGAGCTTTGTGTCATATTTAATATCTATAGATACAGATATCTAAAACT
Organism: Flaveria sonorensis; assembly: GCA_025506505.1. Lineage (NCBI taxonomy): Eukaryota > Viridiplantae > Streptophyta > Magnoliopsida > Asterales > Asteraceae > Flaveria > Flaveria sonorensis. The sequence goes on from JACCIY010001635.1 coordinate 48,930, forward strand.
CATTTTGTTGAAAATAATTATATATTTTTATTATAAATTTAGATTTTAATAATCTAAATTATAAATTATTAGACAATATTACTTTAAACTAACAATTTGACCAATATTAATCTCAACTTTCGGTTTCGTTAATAATAACAATCTCAGTCTAACTGTTCGTTAGCTCCGTTAGTTTTTATGACGTGGCTCATGACATATCGTATAACATAGTTAGAATTAAAATAAATAAATATAATAGTCAATTCTTTTATCTTTTTTGAAATTATTCAATGTAACACTTTTTTCACAGGTTGAGTAGCTTGAATACAAAAGACGGAAAATTGAGTAATAATTTATATTTTATTTTAATTATAAAATACGTGTTACGCTATCAAAAACTAACGAAGTTAACGAATAATTAGATTGTGACTTTTATTGGTAACAAAATTAAAAGTTAAAATTAATATTGATTAAATTGTTTGTTAGGATTAATACTAATCAATAGTCAATATTTTAAATTATTAAAAATTTTATATTAGAAATTTCACGTTTTATTTTTGGCTTTTTTTATTATACCTTTCTTTTTTTTAAAATAGATGCTTATCCTGTCAATTTCACTGCCAGCAAGTTCATGGATGCAAGCTCGCTGCATTGATTGATTTATAAGTACATTTAATTTAAATGTACAGATATAAATGCAAATTCAAATATTTTTTTTATGTTTGCTTTGTCATATAAAATACTCTGTGTATTGCTATTTTCTATTACTGTGAAACAAATGACCTATTGTCCTTGATGAACATTTTCATAACAGCTATGGTTTGTCTTAGCCCTTATTATTAGTTAAACAATAATATATTAAGACAAAATTCAATATAGAAGTTAATTATTTCTACGATGAGGGGTTGGTTTAATTACAATGCAAATAGAGTTAGAGTGGCGTGAGTTTATTTGAAATCAAGAGTTTAAAACTTGCTTAAACGGGTTGGTGTAATTTAATTATAATATAAGAGTAGTATTTTCCATTTAGAAAAAAAAAAGATTAGTTATTTCTATGACAAAGTAACTTTCGTATTTGTTTTGGTAAAAGAAATTTACTAGTAATATAAAATAAGATTATTTGTATTTATTAAGTAATTTATATTTTATTTTATTATCGGTTATACGACTTATTGCATTTGTCTGGTTTGTGTCCAATGCAACACGAAAAAGGTTAAGCCGATAAACACATGGATGTTAATTTGATACACACGAAATTGCTATACTATAAAGTTAACCTCTTTGATTGCTTAGTTATTTAACAACCCCATCAAGCAGATCATCGTCCAATTATCTTGTCTTGAAAAGGATAAGCCTTTCGTCCTAGGCAAATCTCGCATCAGTCGTGCACAGAAGAGATTTATTGTTTATAAGTGATAATATGCTTCTAATATCATCAATATGCTTGGGGCGTATTAGTTGGGCAGCAATCAGCTGGGGATGAGTGACTTCCTTGGTAAGTTTTCACCAGAGCAATAAAAAGCAAATCTGTGAGCTACTCATGTGCAAAACGGACAATATTTGTGGTAAAGGGGGCCGGATATTACAAATGATATTAGAGCCAATCGTATGCCGTACGGAATGGTGGGACAAACCTCATCAAGGGTGGTGAGTCCCCGGGGGTTTCAAGAGGGACACCTTAGGCAAATCTCATATCCATAAATAGAATTATGGGACAAACCTCATTGAGAAAGATCAGTCCAAAGGGGGTATTTATTGTCACACCCTAGGCAAATCTCACATCGATCATGAACATGAGAGATTTCTTGTTCATAATGATAATCTACCTCTAATATACCTGGCGGGATCCGGGCTGGGAGAGGGGCGCCCATTCCTAACCACTTTCAAAAAGGTTCGCTTCTTTGAGTTTGGGTCTTGTGACCGTACTCCCCAAGGAATTCCGCTTACTTGTTTTTTAGTACAAGTGGCTATAGGGGCTCAGCTGCGCCAGGAAAAGAATAGAAGAAGCGTCTGACTATTTGATCTTATCAATTGTTATCATTTTTCTCGAATAAATAATGAATCCATCGGATCAGATCTAAGCTGCTTTTAGGAGAGCTCTTTTCATCCAACTAGTACCTCTACAGGATAGACCTCAACAGAAAACTGAAGAGTAACAGCAGCAAGTGATTGAGTCTCTTAATGACTTAGAAGACCTGTTACACCAATGAATTTTGAACGTATTAGTTGTGGATGATAGGAGAACTCTGCAGTTAAGCGTGCTCTGGTGATAGCAATCCAGGGATGATGACCTCCCTAGGAAGATTTCACCCTGGCAACTAAAAGCAAATTCGTAAGCTAATCGTGCATAAAGCAAACAATATTGGTGGTAAGAAAGGCTGAATGTTATAAAAAAAACTTATATTTTATCACACATCGGTTGTGTACATAAGGGATTCCTGGTTCATAAGGATAATCCGTCTCTAATATCACCAACGCGTTTTGAGCGTATTAGTTGTGGATGAGATGAGGACTCTATAGTTAAGCATGCTCAGAAGGTATCAATCCAGGGATGAGTGACTTCACTGGTAAGTTTTCACCCGGACAACCAAAAGTAAATCCGTAAACTTCTCGTGAGCAAAACAAAAAATATCGATGGTACGAGGGACCGGATATTACAGTCCTCTCATATATTTATCAAAGGATCACTATCAACTCCCGACTAATATGGTACTGAAATAAGCATACACTATTATTACACACAACATCTGAATCATTAGAACACTTTTATAGATAACCCAAACTAGTATGTTACCGAAATAAGCACACACTTATAGTACGCATTTCATCTTAATTACTAAAACACTTTAATAGATAAATATAAATTGCCTGGAATTCATGCGTTACACATTATTCTGAATGATAGTTAGGCACCCTAACCTAAAAATTCATTTATTACATGAACAAGAAAGTACAAACTTCTTTTTAGAAATTTAAAAAAAAAAAAAACAACTCACACATTAATCTAATCTATATAAAAATACTTAATGTCCCATAGTCTTTTAATCCAATAGTAATAGTGAGTGTATCCCGTCACAATAACGGGGATTCAAATCTTTATACGTTAAGAATTATATAGTAATTCCTAATAAAATTATTAATTATCGTAATGACAATTATTATTTAACCTTGAACAACAAAAAAATATTAATATTATAGACATAGATCGATACAATGCAATTTTTTAATCATTAGATGGGACAAAACATTACACCCAAATTTAGAAAAAAAAATATCCACAAGCACAATTTATTTTAGGGTTAGTGGATTTTAATAATCCCATCTTTTATTTATTTGCCGGGATTAATTCTAACTCACGAAATAGTTACTAACACTCTCAACTTTAACCTTATTTTTCTCCAATATTCCTTTACTAACTGAGAGTCAATGTCTGTTAGTTTTTTTATGATATGAGGCTTGAGCCATTTTTCAACTCCGTCGTTGCCCAACCTTTATTGGGTTTGTTTTTCGGTGTTTAGCTTCCATCATCACTTGAAATCCACCCTTAACGAGTCGAGTGGTTCAGATTAGGAGGTGAAGATTGACGGGTTTCAGGGTGCAAACTTTTCATATTGACGGACCTGATAGTTGATTTCAACTTTTTGATTAGTGTTTTGACCATATAAGTAATCCATGTCATAAAAAACTAACGGTGTTAACTCTCAGTTAGTATGAGATCGTTGGAAGAAAATAAGCTAAAAGTTGGGAGTGTCCGTAAACATTTCTGAGTTGGGATTAATCTCGTCCATAAATGAAAGTTAGGATTTTTGAAATCTAATAACCTTTTATATTATCATGTTTATCCAAATAAAATATATTTTTAATTATAGAATTTTGTGGAAAGAAACTACTACTTTATCTATACTTGTTGAATAAGGGTAAGATATATATGATTATTTTTGATAGTTTTTCATGGTATTCGCTTTCATCTGATGTAACTTTGCAAATCGCACGTGAACAATATTAATGCAGGACAGGTGAAGGGTGGTCAATGCAACAGTTTCACAGGATGAAAAGATATGAAACACTTAACAGATCAAATAGGAAGCCGGTTAGTGATGATACAAAGAACACAAGTAAAACAACAAGAACAAAAACACTCAAATATGGTTTTCAAAAATGATATATATTGCTCTCAAGTTCTTACTAGTGTTATAAAACATAAAGAAAAAATACAAGTAATTGAGACACTTTAAACTACATCCTATAGCCGGTCATACTTTGAAGGCCAGCTGGAAACACTAATCTAGACAACAAGATCAATATAAAGTCAACAAGCAGATTGCCTTTTGACTTGTGACCATGACCTTTTGACTTATGACCATGACATGTCATAGCTCACATCCTAATATATTACGAAAAGGATAAAAGTACGTAGTTGGAAAGTCACAGACAAAAGACTTTAATCTACAGTTGACAAAAGTATGGACTTTTCACCAACTCATATAAGTTGGTGAGTCTTCAGAATGGCAGCGAAAAGTAGTTCAGCTTTTGTCAAAAGGTGATTCAAAGAAAGTATGTATTCTCTGTCTTTAGAAGAAATCAGTCTTTAGTTTCGGAAGACTTTGTCCTTGAAGCTTTGGAAGGCTTCATCTTTGGCTTCAGAAGATATGGTCTTTTGGTTTCGAAAGATTTGACACTTAGTATAATTCATTGAGTTGTATCAAATCTTCCATAGTAACTTCTTTGTACTTCATTTCTGCATGCTAAGAGCTCTTGTTTGTTCTTTGGTTGCATCAGCCTTTAAGTTTATTCCTTACAAACTCCCCTAAGGCTGATGCTACCAAAACTAAAGAGATCTTTGATTCTTGGTCTTCATCTGTTGACAGTCCTCATTAGAATCAAGACCACTCCTTTGATCATCAGCTAGTTAGGATTCCTTAAACTATCAAAGTATCTCCTCATGTCATAGAGATCATACAGAGGGAGGTCAAGTATATTTGCCACAAATACAGGTCTTGACCTCCTTGATCTCTAGTGACATACCATCTGTCTGAATTGGTTGCAAACATCCAAGACATAATGGGTCTCTCAGCAGCAAGAGGCTCTACTTGAATAGGAGTTGGATAAGCAGCCTCTTCTTGATCACCCTCAGGATATTCTGACCCATCTTGAGGAGTAGAGGTGGATGCATTGGACTTCTTCTTCTTCTTCTTGTACCTTCTAATGGCCATCCTTTCCTTTTTTCTGTATATTAACTGAGGAGACTGGCCTGCAGTACCAGATTGCTCTTGTTTGTCTTCCTTAGTTAGGTCCTTACCTTCACAAGTTTAGAAGGAAAAGGGTCAGGACCCTACTGTGGATCAAAAAATGAAGCTGTCTATGATGTAGCACTAGGTCCAGGTTGTGTTGTCTCTTATGGTTCAACCTTGACCTCAGCTTCAGGTGCAGTCTGACTTGGTGGAGAATGTAATTCAACCATCTTACCCCTCTTGATCTTCTGCTTGATCACTCTAATATGCTCATCCATGGTGGATAGAGACATTGGACCAAGTCTACTTCCGGGGAATTAATACAGCTTTAAAAAGCTCACCGTCTTCTGTCTATCTGCAGATTTCTTCAAGTTTACTCTGATGGTGGCTCTTGACTTTCAGCCTCTTCCCTCATTTTCCTCATAGCAACTTTTTGTTCCTTTAAAACTTGTTGCTCAAGCTGCTTGAGGTATTCAGACTCCATGTAGTCATATGGTAATGGAAGAAGGTCTGTTGCCTGATAGAGGCCTATGGCACTCAGGTAGGTGATCATTTTTGTCTATCTTATTCCTTACCTTCCTGAGTTTGTTGTTCAGCAACCACAACCTCTATCTCAAGGCTTTCTTGAACTGGGGAGAAGGAAGGAGCTTTGTAGAGTCTTTTTCTCCTTCTTTCTTCTTTGATCTTGAGGAGCAATTCTGCATCCTCAACTTCCTTCCTCTCCTTTAACACTTCCATATCAGCCAGTTCATTCAATTCCTCCAAGGGGAGAGAGATGAGTTCATTAATGTTGTAGTTCTTGGACCCCAAATAGTTTAATCTAGTTGCCCTTAACTCATCATCTTATGCTCTTGGCCTGGGGCAGCCCTGATTGTAGTTTCCATGAAGCCAGGGGTCCTACTTGAACTTTCTCCCCTTGCCTTCCTCTTCCTCTCTTTTTCTCCTCCTCAATCTCCTCAGGAGTCATCTTCCTTTTACCTTTGTCACTCACAGGCTTGTGTAACTTAGGTTGGAGAGAGCTTTGGCCTTTATTTCTTAGTTCTTCACTTAAGCTCTGGCTAGAGAGAGGCTGTAAGACACATTCACCAGCTGGTGCCTCAATGAGGGTAGTGGGTGTTGAGGGTGCTGAAGCAGCTCCTGTCTTAAGGTTCACAGGCTCAACTACTGGGCCTTCAACCAAGGTTTCCCCTTCAAAGCTAATCTTAGGGTCCACCTCAGCATCCAGTTGACCAACAATCTTGCCTGCTAGCCTCTGTCTATATAGTTTGGTTCTCAACTTGAACTCTTCAAGCACCCTTATTGAATCCAATCAGCTAGCCTTGCAGCTTGCCTGTTTTGACTTGGGTTGGCAAGTGGGAGGTCAACTAAATAGGTGTTCTTATAGTATCTCAGGTTATAAAAGTTGAAAATCTCTTGTTGGCCTTGAGACCTTGAGATTACCAGGGCTCTCCTTTGATCATCACACCTCCATCCCACTATTGAGTGTTTAGCAGGGTGAGATGGAGTAGGCAGAGCCCTTGGTATACCCTCCTCAAACAAGCTTTGAATAAAAGAGTCCACATTAATGTGAACTTGAGGAGGTTGTTGAGCATGGACAACTGCAAGTGAGGGTGATGAATCCTCTATGTCCATACTCTGTGAGGAACTTCCAGGTTTTGTGATTGTAAGTAGGACTTTCTCCTCCTTTTTGGTAACATCACCCTCTTGCACAGGGGAGCTAGTGTCACACCCTGACCGACGGCGGAATCATCGGGGGGACGAATGTGAATCGATTGCTTAGCACATGGTAGTAACTACATTGAAATAATATTAAATGTAATTTTTATTGAATAATACTAATCAAATAATACATTACAATAAAATAGAATATCAAATAAACATAATAAAATTGTCTTTAATTTTGACTAAGTCCAAATCCTAATTTGCATATAGATGTCCACTAATCTGCAATCCTGAAATCATGTGAAAAATTAACGAGTCAGCTCACGAATTATCCGGTGAGTAAACATAGGTTTGAATACATATATAGATTGATTAAAATGATTGAAAACAATTCAATTCATATGGAAATGTCTAGACTTATAATGCAATAGTGTAACATAAAAGACAAACCAACACAATCAAACCTAATGACTGAATTGACTTGGTACGAAGACGGAGCCTTATAGAATGAATGATTCCGGTTCCAATCATCACGCGACTAAACAAATGGGGTGGGTTTGTCAAACTAATAGATCTATCATTGTTACCGTGGTTGCAAATTAATGATTGTGTTATCATCAAGTTTATCTAACTATGAACACATAATTACAAGTAATAACATAGCATGTCTTGAATTGAATTTAGAATGAAAAAAAATAACAATGAATATCAATGATTGAATATTGAATCACATGATTTTCCTAAAATATAAAAACACATAAAAAGAGTAATGAATACTCACATTGATAGGTGTTTTGAAAATGATAGAATACAAGACTTGACACCAAAAATTCTTCACGATTCAACCTAAGGTTTGGTGTCTTATTGTTAGAACAATAATGATTGAAGGACTAGAGATGAATTAGGGTTTCAATAGGAATTTTGGGTTTAAATAATTTGTTAAGAAAAAATGTAATTAAATTAGATAACTTGGTTAAATAGAAATAAAATAATTTGATTAAATTATTAAGATTAAAAATGACAATGAATCATTTGTGAAATTGGATAGTTAAATATCGCTCAAATATTTAATCCATAATAATTGATTAAATAAATGTTGAGTATTAAAGTGTGAAAAAAATAATATTTAATAATTATATTTACAACTTGGTCATAAATAATTAATTGAATAATTAATTATTGAAATAACTTGTAAAATAATTTGTTTGATTCAAAAGTAATTTGTAAAACTAAAAATAACCTTCAAATAATTTTTGTCATGATTTTATAATGTTAAACCCTTTAAAAAATAGAAAAATATATTGTTAAAATTTTTAAAAATTAAATAGCAATTTACTGAAATAAATTTAATTAACAAAATAATTTTTATTTTAATTTAATAGAATAATAACAATTTCTGTGGTTTAATTTTATTAAAAAAATAAGGTTAAAATGGCTTTGAGGGTGCCCTGGGTCGAACCCGGGACCTCCTCTATGTATGCACATGTGTTAACCGGTGGGCTAGAGGCCTGAATCTGTTTCAGATCCACCAAACAATTTTTAAAACATTAATCAAGAAAATCCCCAATTTCACATGAACCCTAGATAGTTTTTTATCCAAATTACCCAATTCCATTCTTTTAATCTACGAAAGGTTAGGGGTTTTAATCCCCACGTAAAATCGAGTGGGTGTGCGGGTTTAATTACCTGGTTTGATGTACAATCGAGGGAAATAAGAAGAACTAGGTTGCGACTGAGCATGAAATCGAATCCGAGGAATTATTACTGTTTTGATTCAATTGGAGACTTTTATAGCATCATTATATGATTATGATCCAAAGCCCTCACTCAATTACATTCAAGATTGATCAGAAGGCGGACTTCGGTTGAGGTGCAGGTTCACGATGAAGGTGACAATCGAATTTGATGTTCGTGTGTGTATAGATTGAAATTGTGGTGTCTAACAGATTAGAGGGATCATATGAGATGATTTCCCTTGTTTAAATATTCCCAAGTAAGACTGTTTCATATCAAACGAGTTAAAACTTTTATCGGGGTTTCGGTTTCGACTGCACAGGCGTAACAACTGATTAAATTCAATTGAAACGTGTCTCGTGTTCGAAACAGATACGCGAATGATAATAGGCATTTAATTGGAATTAAAATCGATTAATTTGGGTGTTTAGTCATTGCCAGATTTTGGCTGGAGATGGTGGCCGGAACAAAGGAGATCGACGGGGAGGGGGTGGTTTGGGTTGTTTAAATGGAAATTACACTTTGGTCCATGATGTTTTGAAAGTTTATTATTTTATGTAGGATACTCTTAAATTAAGTTTCAAAAATTACAAATTAAACCCTGGACTTATAAAACCTAATTTAGATAATAAATCAATTTATTTTTATAAAATTTTATAGATTTTAAATAGACTTTTCAATTGAATTATTTATTGTAATTTAATAACTAACACACTTAAATGGAAAATGAAACTTTACAACTTTATAAAAAATTATTTTATAAATCAAATTATTATTATAAATTGTTTAAATGATTTAGTAATTGAAAATTGAATAAAACAATTCAAAATACTGGTTAAATTACACATTTATTGCATTTGATTCATTTAAATAAATAAAACAATTTAATAATGAATTTTCCATCATGTGAAAGTTCAAAATGGGTTCGGGATTGGGTTTTTAGTTTGAAAATGGGCCGGATGTTACAGCTAGGAGGTAGGTCCACCACATCCACAGGTTCTTGTGGGCCTGGTTGAGTCCTCTGAATGGGTCTGAGTAGACTAAGCAGGGGTTTGTTTTGAATTTTCTTTGGTAAGTGATGGTGATCTGTGGTAGTGTGGGGGTTGCAGATGTAGAAGGTGTGGGTTTAACATTAGCTGGTGCTATCAAGTTGTCACCTTGAGCAATGAGCTCGAACATTTTTGGGACCAGGCCTGTTTCTACCCCTAAGAAGCCAACAGTTGGCTTTCTCATTGTTTTAAAGATGTCGAGCTTCATCTATACTAATTTAAGAACACTACCTGTTACCCTTAACTGTGAGCCTAGTTCACAGTAAGGAATGTATTGAACATATCTAGGGAACATGTAATATTCTAAGGAGTCCAAATTTGCAAGCAGATTTGTATATACAAATTGAGAATACCTGAACTTGACCCCTTAAACCATTCCATGGACTATGTATGAAAGGTCTTCAGGAATTTGGTCCCATCCTCCATGCTTGTTTGAAAAGGAGTGGATGACCACATGGAGGAGGTACTTCACTTGTATGAGACCTTTCCTTTCTAAAGGTTCTTACAGAGTAATCCCTTTCATAGCCCATCTGCCAGAATGGTTCATTAATAGCAGACTTAGGGAAGGACAAGTCACTCTCTTCATCATCCAGCCTTAGATGGGTGTTGATTGTAGCTGGAGTGATGAATATTGTCCTCCCATGCACTGTGGCAGATAGTGCCTTCCCACCATCCAAGATGACCTCTTGGCAGGTCCTCCAGAACTCTAAAAGTTGATCTTCATATAATGGAGGGTCGATTGTGAGTCCGGTGAGGTAGTTGGTTAGAGATAAGAAACGACAAACGTTTGAGAACCAGGATCTTTCTCAGACGACAACAGAGCAACTTGATTATGTTGCCTGTGTAAGTGCATGGCAAAATCCGGTTGGTTTCGGGATCAGGGTTGGCCATATTGAGTAGCTTTGTGATGAAGGAAGGTAAGAACAAAGTCGGTTTGTGGGTGAATTTAGGGTTTGAATCTTGCAGATGAAGGAGAATAGTGAAAGAGGGGAACCGTTGTATAAATATATAGGATATGGATTTGGGACAAAGTTAATGTAAATAGATAAACTTTGAAATCCGAATGTAGTCCCACCTCTGAAAAAATGCCCAAAAAGGTAGTTTTCTTGGAAGTCTAAATCTTCCGAAGGTAATTTGTCTTCGAAAGGTTTTAGAAAAGCCAAAGTTGGCTTTGGAAGATATTTCTTAGCTTTTTAAGAATTTTGCTTCGAAAGAAAAATACTTAGAGTATTTTTACTTCCTAGATAGATTTGCTTCGAAAGATATCAAATATCAGAAATCTTATTCAATAAGAGAATAAGTCTTCCGAGACTTAATTGCTTTCAGAAGAAAATAGTCTTTCAATACATATAAGTACTTAGTGACAAATATAAGCTTCAGAATATATTCAAATTTCTTCGGAAGGTAATTTTCAAAAATAGTTATTGTTTTGAAGACATAATTTCTTCCAAAGATAACTTGATTTCTTTCGAAGGAAAATATATCCAAAATTCTCAAAATTCTATGGGATATCTTTTTGAAAAGTTCCTTCTAGAGTAAACTGGGCTTATATGGTGATGATATAGACAACTTAAGGCATACATATATAAAAAAAATCTTGAGTTAGTTTAAGAGAAATCTACTCAAAGTTAATCATCCCAATTGTTGATACAAGAAACTTAAATCTCTGCTCATCAAAGCTTTTGTGAACAGATCAGCAACACCATTTTGCTTAGGAGTCCTGGGAGCACTATATTGTCTTGTAATATCCTTTTCATCACAAAATTATCAAGGATTTGGTTTTTAAATTCAGTTCCTTGATCACATCTTATGATCTTGACCCTGTGATCACATTGATTCTTACTTTCAGAATGAAACTCTTTAAGATCTCAAGGGCCTCATCCTTAGTTCTAAAGAAGAAGACCCAAGTATATCTTGTGAAGTCATCTGTGATCACAAGCAATTAGAGGTCCTTACTAAACTCATTACACCGGTGGGGCCAAAGAGATCCAAATGCAATAAGTATAGAGGTGTAGAGGTGTAGTGTGGAGTTCATTTTTCGGCTTGTGAGATATCTTGTGTTGCTTCCCTTTCAGGCATGCAACACAACGACTATCACGTGTAAACTCTTTCTTTGGCATTCCAGTTACCAAATCATTCTTAATTAATTTATTCATGTTTTTAAAATTTACATGGCATATTCTTTATGTCAAAGAAAAGTCTCATCACTGTTGGCCTTAGATAGAAAGCAAGAAACTTCTCCTAAAGGGGATGTTTCCTGCAAATCCATCTTGTACATGTTCCTTTTCCTGGGGGCTCTGAGCAGTATATTGCTCTTGAGGAATGACCATCCCGGGTTTGAGAACAATGCACTCATGCTCAGTAAAGAGCATGTTATGTCTCTGATTTCAAAGTTGGGATACACTCAGAAGATTGTACCCAAACTCCTTAACAAAGTTTACCTTTTCAATGTTGAGCTTACCATTTATGACCCTGCCCCTTCCAGTAATGTAACCACCAGATTCTCCTCAAAAGCAACTGCCCCTCCATCAATTCTTTCAAAATTTGAAGCAAAGAGTCATTGCCTGTCATGTGCCTAGAACAACCACTGTTAATGATCCATACATTTCCTTTAGTTTTTAGTTGTTCCTGCACAAAAAGAGATGGTTAGTTATTGGAAACCCAAGCCTCATTAGTCTTGGGCTTGTCAAAGTGAACAAAAGATAATGCAATAGTAATTGATCCTATATGCAAGTTTTAAGGATCATTTGCTGTTGTTGATGAAAACTTTCAGTTACATGGCCTTTCTTTATCTTCCACACCATCTTTGGAAGACTGGACTTGGCCTTTAACACTTCAAAAGTTTTGAAACTTCAGAAGTTTTGGAGACAGGACCTTCGGAAGCTTTTGCATCCACTACAGCAGACTTCAGTACTTCGGAAGCATTCCTTTCTTCCGAGACCAAAATTTCTTCTGAAGGTAATTTTTCACTTATCTTCTTCTTCACTTTGGAGCTTTCGAAAGGAAGAGATTTTCCTTCCAAAGTTGTTTTCTTCTTCTTCTCAGAAGTTTTTTCTTGTTCATGTGGATAGTACTTTTGGGATTGTAGATGCAATCCTTGGCAAAGTAAGAATTACTGCCACACATGATGCATTCAGTTGGCATACTTTTGAGAATCTTCTTTTGAGGGGTAGACTAAACCTGATCACTCTCACTTCCTTCTTCATCTTCACAGATGATGCAACACGCTTCTTGGATGAGGCTTGCTCTTGTGTCACACCCTGAAATTTCACGTGCAGGGTTCTACCACGAGGCGTGTGAACAAACCAGGATCTAAGTCATTAGTTACTCAGAACGACATTATATGAAACATTTAAAACAAACCAGAGTTTATAACTCAAAACTGTGCGGAAACATTTAATAAATAAGTCAAACCCAAAGTAATGAAATTTAAAATACGCAAACACGCACCAAACCATTATTTAAAATAAAATGTATATTAAATCCTAAATGCAAAACAATGTTTGTCCCAATGTATGCTAAACCGTGAGTGCTCCTAGGCACTGCTGCTAACCTCGATCTGAGAATAACATACTAAAAGAGTCAACACAACGGTTGGTGAGTTCAAGAGTTTACGTTAACATAAGCAGTATCAGTTGTAAAGCATAAAAAGTGCATTGAAATAGATAGATAGTGTATGTTCATAAGTAATAACCATAGTGATTTCACGATCGAAGCTGACTGTGTTTTGTTTGTTTGCCTCCCGTCAGACATACCAGGTAGTGACAATGTTTGTGTTAGGACAATATTGCACTCGTTTGACCTCGGTCGCACGGGTGGGGCTTGTCAGACCCAGTAGTACTACCCAAAATTTCCCGCTAATACCATTATTAACGATCCAAAGTGTGAGGGCTTTCAAGGTATAACACACTAGGTTACACTATACATAACTTACAATAATAAGCCTTAGTAAAGAGTATGCTATCCCTAAAAAGAGAGTGTTTAAAAGTGGGGCATGAACTCACCTGGTGCGCCACAAACTGAATAATGCAAAGCTACGATGAATGGAAAAGACAAACTCGTCAAAGGTTACCTAGAACACGAGAGTACATAAGTACGTGAACCAGAAAGTTTAACAACCCTAAGTGCTTAATAAACATGTGACCCAAGGGTTTTGGAAAACAAAGACTCATTTGACCTAGTTGACCCTTTGAACATTGGTGACATGTAATAAAATCTGTTTGACAAGTATAACAACCCATGATTTATTATACAAGTTATCACGTATGCCACGTCATTAATCTTAGGTTCTATCAAGATCATCATACCAACATTGATTATCATAACACATACGAATCTAAATCAACCACCATGCTCAACACAAATACAATTACATCACAACTAACAATTCATACATTGAGTTTTAATAATGCATTACATGCCATGTGAAGCCACTGATGACTTCACACCCTAAACCCTGCAATCCTACTAAGTAGGGGCCTCTGATTCGCATGCCTGTATGACAATCACTATCATATTATTCAACAAGATTCATACCAACTAACATACACAACAATGATTATTATACTTCCAAACATGATTTCATGATCTCTTAACATAACCTAACATCTTACAATATCCATAAGAACCTAAATTTCCAAAGTAATGCATCAAGCATCCATACAACTCAATTAACACATTCTATCACATTAGCCATCATCAACAAGTATTCTAACATGATCCTAACATCATGATCATGTCTAATTCACAATATCCAATGATCTTCATGAATAAAGTTTCCCTTCCGGGAAAGTAACACCCAAAACCAATCTAACATCCAATCATTCATGAATTCATCAACTTTATACCTAATCAAGTTCATAACAATCATCTAAACATGACAACATCATCCATTCATCATAATTCCCAAATCTCATACCTAAAAGTTTCTACTTATAGCAAGGTATGAACAACACATCAAATCCATGAATCTCTTGCTTAATCCATGTAAACTAACATCAATGCAATACAACTAACATCATACTATCATCAACAACATCAATTTTGAGTTTATCATGTTAATTGAACTAGGGTTGTTCTTGAATTAAAACCATGAAAAATCAATCAAATCTAACCTTTAATCATGTAGAAATCAAGAATTGGACTTGCTAACACCTTGCAATACCCAATTGATGCCAAAATTGACTTAGTGTGTGGTTTCTTGATCAAATTAGCAAAGGGAGAGGTATGTAGAGGGGTTACGGCCGCAAGGAGGGGGAGGGAGCTAGGGTTGGGTTTTTGTTCAACTTAACTTTTAATTAAAAATTACTATTTAAACCCTCTTTAATCACTTTTTGTAAAAATTAATCTTTTTAGCACTTTTTTTTAACAATTTTAACTAAAAAATACAAGCATTATTAATCAATAATAATCAATATATGTTTTCAGCTAACTACCAAACACATGAAATAATTATTACACGTTGTCACCTTATCAAGTAAAATTCACAAAATAGTATTTTAAAATTCATGTATCACATAACCACGAATAATATCAACATTATTAATTAAATTATTATCTGTGTATCATAGATAATTTTATTAGGTCACCAACGTTCAACAGTAACTAGTGTGTGCTCACGACACATGTATGCAAGACCTAATGGAACTACGGAGTTTGGTAACGGAAAATTACCGGATGTCACATTATCTCCATGTTGAAAGAATTTCGTCCCGAAAATTGCATTACATGGTTGTGTTACATCACTGGTCTACTGCATTGGCACAACAAAATCAAGTGAGTTGCCACATCTTTTGTAACATCCGGCTTCTCATACCACCAATATTGTCCACTTTGCCCATGAGAAGCTCACGAATTTGCTTTTGGTTGCTCTGGTGTAAAATTTCCTAGGGAGGTCACCCATCCCTGGATTGCTGCCACCTGGAGCACGCTTAACTGTGGATTTCTCCTCTCATACATAGCCAATACGCCCAAACGCGTTGATGATATTAGAGACCAGACATTTCTTATGAACCAGGGAACTCTCCTTTCCACAGTCGATGTGGATTATGTAGGATGTCACATCTTGGAGCTAGTTGGTTCAAGCTGTGCAGCAGTGGTGCACATTTTATCAGTCTTCTTTTTTGAATCAGGATGACTTGGACATGAACTAGAATTCCTGGTACTAGAGTCCATGGTTGTGTCCTCAGTCTTTACCACTTCAAATCCAGCAGAGATAAAAACCTGCTTTTGCTTGGAGTTGAAAGTGTCTTACCACTTCATCCTGGATTCTTTCTTCTTTCTAGGACAATATTGTCCCTTCTCAAGATAACCCTTGTCACTCACCTCAGGTTTTTTCCTTCCAAAGCTATTTTCTTCTTCTTCTTCTTAGAAGTTTTCTTTTTGTTCATATGGATATTACTTTTAGGATTGTAGATGCAATCCTTTGCAAGGTAAGAAGTACTATCACACATGATGCATTCAGTTGGCATACTTCTGAGAGTCTTCTTTTGAGAGCAAGGCTGAGCCTGATCACTCTCTACTTCCATCTTCGTTTTCACAGATGATGCAACAGGCTTCTTGGGAAGAGGCTTGCTCTTGGAACTAGATGGTTCAAGCTATGCAGCAGTGGTGCATATTTTATCTGCCTTCTTCTTTGAATCAGGATGACTTGGACATGAACTAGAACTCCTAGTACTAGAGTCCATGGTTGTGTCCTCAGTCTTTACCACTTCAAACCCAGCAGGGATGAAAACTTGTTTTTTCTTGGAGTTGAAAGTGGCCTTGATCTCTTGGGCTTTCTTGGATTTTCTCTTGGCTGCCCTGATCAAGTTCTTCCTTGCAGACTTGGTCATCTTGGATTCATTCTTTTCTCTAAGAGAATAGTGTCCCTTCTCAGGATAACACTTGCCACTCACCTTAGGTTCTTCCTTCACTACCTCCTCTTATCTTCATCCTCTTCTTGAATGGGATCTATAGAGGGCAGCTCATCTTGACTAGTTCCATATCTTGGAGATCTTACAGATAACAATGTGTATGGAGGAACTATCTCACTTGAACCCAATCCTTGCCTATTCTAATAAAAATCTTTGCATGCATTGATGAGGATATTATGTTCTTGAAGGTTTCCTCTTCAAGAACACATTTTCTACCTTAGCTTTGCTGATCACAAGCTCAGCTTGGCATTCGGTTAATTTGGTAATGAGATCCTTGATCAGAGTCCTGTAATTTGTGTGCTCATGCTTAAGATTTGAAATGGTTTTCTCTAAATATTCTATTTTAAGTTTATAGTCATTTTTAGCTCTTTTAAAATCAGCCTTTAAAATGTTCAAGGACTCAAGGTCAGATCTCACTTCCAAATTATAGGACCTATACATGTTAACTTTTGCAATGCATTCAGGGGTACAAAGATGTTCCAATACCTTAGATTCTTCATGATCAGCCATCAGTGCTTGGTTTGGAGAAGCATTTCCATCTGAAAGCTCCAGTCAAAGCCTCCTTCTTCAACAGCAACATCAGCATGTTGTTTAGGCTGGCTTGGCTTCTCGGTTCTTGGAGTTGCATCAGTGTATTTTGGCCTGGGTTATACTTGGCCACCATTTGTCCTTGGTGCCATGCACTCTCTAGCAAAGTGGCCCATTTGGTTACACCTGTAACACTTCACTTTGCTTTTGTCCAGTCCAAACTTTCCACTAGCTACATTGCTAGGAAACTTTCTACCTATCCTCTTGTATAACTTCTTGTCCCATGAGTGAGAAGAGCCATCTGTTGAACTATCTCCATGTACTCCAGATCATATGGATGGATACAGTCCAAGTCTTTAAGATTTAAAAGAAAGTTTCCACAACTTTTATCAGTAGACACAAAGGCTTGTGCAGAGCTTGTCTCTTAGAATAGGCTTCCTTGGATGTAGCTCTCCCTTGATGTCTCGGGGAAGGTGATGAAAGGACTCTTTTTTGAGTTTTCAGGGAAGCATATAAGATGTAACGCCCCGTTCCCGAGACACTTACAATTGGTCAATCATCGCATAAAACATTTAAAACACATCATTTTGCAGCGGAACTATAACTTTTCATTAATAAATTAAATTGTGTCAAATCATCACATCATTTTGTTTATATCTCACAAATTTTATTTATACAATGACATTCTCAAAAATATGGATGCCAAACTTAAATCATCCCCCAGTAGCTTATGCATCCATGCCTGCACCTCCCTTTCCATACGCGGTAACTTCATAATGAAGTCCATGGTGATGTTCCCCCATTTCCACATGGGAATGTCCAAAGATTGAATCTTCCCGTATGGCTTCTGATGCTCCGCCTTCACTTGCAGACAAGTAAGGTACTTACTCACATACTCCGCTATGTCGCGCTTCATTCCCGACCACCAGTAATCTTTCTTCATATCCTGATACATCTTCATGGCACTGGGGTGAATCGAGTATCAATTCTTATGAGCCTCATCCATGATCTTTCCTCTTAGATCTCCATAACAAGAAATCCACATCTGCTCGAATCGGGTTCTAACATGAAGAGTGTTCTCACCCAACTTCGCGACTAGACCCCTCATCCGCTCAGAGTTAATCTAATCCTCTTTCAGAGCTTTGTCCTGAAAATCCTTGACCTGCTTCATCATATCAGATGTCATAACCAACTGATAAGCATTCACCCGAATCGACTCGGGTCTCTCTTTTCGACTAAGGGCATCCACCACCACATTGGCCTTGCCCGGATTTTAGTGGATCTCACAATGATAGTCCTCGATAAGCTCCAACCATCTTCTTTGCCTCATATTGGGATCCTTTTACTCGAAGAAGTACTTCAAGCTTTTATGGTCAGTGAAGATAGTGCACCTCGCCCCATACAAGTAGTGCCTCCAAATCTTCAATGCAAAGACCACAGCCACCAACTCCAAATCACGGGTAGGGTTGCCTAATGGATCTTCAACTTTCAGGACGCATAGGCTATAACTCTCCCCCGTTGCATCAACATGCAACCCAATCCCGAATAAGAAGCATCCGAATAGTCCATCAAGTCTTCGCTCCCTTCGGGCAGCGTCAAAACAGGAGCTTGAGTCAATCTCGTCTTTAGCTCTATGAAAGCATTCTCCTGCTCTAGACCCCATACGAACTTCACATCCTTACGGGTCAACTTTTTCAACTCACGGTAGTCGATGCACATCCTCATGCTACCGTCCTTCTTCACAAATAAGACCGGAGCACCCCATGGAGATACTCAGTCAATGAACCCTATATTCAGCAACTCTTGGAGCTGAGTCATTAGTTCCTTCGTCTCAGAGGGAGCTAAGCGATACGGCGCCTTGGCAACAGGACGGGCACCAGGTATCAGATCGAACTGGAACTCGATCTCGTGGTCAGGTGGCACACCTGATCGATCCTTCGGGAACACGTCAGGGAAGTCACATAAGATCGGTACGTCCGTCAATCGTGGTACTGACGCATCCACATCCTTCACGTAGACTAGATAAGCACCACATCCACACCTCATACACTTCTCCGACACAACCATCGAAATTACTTTCGGGACCGTACTAACTCTATCGCCATAAATCATCACTGAACTCCCATCTGGCGTGGTCAAACAAATCATCTTTTTGGGACACACAATACTTAACTCATAGGCTGCCAGCCAATCCATCCCAAGGACAACATCAAATCCTCCAAAGCGCAACATCAACAGTCTAGCAGGAAACCTATGACCTCCCAATTCTAACACACCATCCTCTAAGCATAATAAGATTCAAACACCCACACGATCATTCAAGGTACTAGCTCAAATTATGTCAAGTATAGTAAGTCGCTAATTACAGTGGCCAGTTGTGATTAGCCACTTACTTTACTCTTCATTCCCCAAGCATTTCCTAGTCTGACTACATCGGTATCCAAATCTACCAAGAGCACATAAACCACATAACACACGCATATAGTTCCTTTTCCATTAACGTTCATAAAATGTTTACCTGCAGGCATGTAGCTACTAGGGCTGGCATCCCTTCCCTCTCTTCCCATTCTCAGTTTAGGTTTTTGAAAATATTTAACCCAATTCTCTTAAACTTTGGCTATGATACCAACTTGTAAGGCCCCGTTCCTGAGACACTTACAATTGGACAATCATCGCATAAAACATTTAAAACACATCATTTTGCAGCGGAACTATATTTTCTAATTAATAAACTAAATCATGTTAGATCATCACATCGTTTCGTTTACATCTCAAAAATTGTATTTATACAATGACATTCTCAAAAATATGGATGCCAGACGCAAATCATCCCCCGGTAGCTTATGCATCCATGCCTGCACCTTCTCAGCATCAACGATTACCTGCCAACTATTATGCATACAAAAGTCAACGACGCTGAGTGAGTTCTAGTTTTACTTTAACAAAACTTTATCATGATCACACACTTTTTCATACTTAAACATCACATAAACTTAAACTTTATTCATCATCTTATCGAACTCGTTCGCTAACTATACCTTAGCTTTTACTTTAGCATTTACTTTATCGTTTACTTTATCGTCACGTTACCGATACTTTATCTTTACTTTAGCTTTACTTTACTTTACTCTGCACCATTACGTTACCAATACGTTACTTTTCCATTCGCTTTACATTACGTTACCCAAACATTGCTTTACTTTACTATACACTTTACGTCATCATTTGAACATAGCACGAAGCATAGTTTCTTTACCAGGTGAGAACACAACAAATGTCATTTCTCCTTTAGCTGCACGGGCATACCCAAGTATACCCCTATGTGAGCACACCGATGTGTAGCTCCTATGCGAGAATGTACGAATACAATTCTCCTTTAACGGCACGGGCATACCCAAAGTATACCCCTATGTGAGCACACCGATGTGTAGCTCCTATGCGAGAATGCACCAAGCATATCTCCTTTAATGGCACGGGCATACCCAAAGTATACCCCTATATGAGCACACCGATATGTAGCTCCTATTCGAGAATGCACGAATACAATTCTCCTTTAGTAGTGCTTGCAAGACTTCTTTAGCGTGCTTTAATGTTTTCACAGCTGTGCTTTATCGGGTAACACGGTAACTGTTCTTTAGCGTTTCACATGTGAATTATCATCGTTCTTTAACCTTTAACTGCAATGATATAATATATATATATATATATATATATATATATATATATATATATATATATATATATATATATATATATATATATATATATACGTACTTTAACTCTTTAGCATTAAGTTCATCATCATTCGTCATCATTCATCATTCGTTTTCGCTCTCCATTTTCATCATCGTTATCTTTCACTTTCATTACATAATACTTTACTAACGTATACGTACATACCAAGTAAAGTCACATCATAAACATAATGTTTTAAAAAATCGTTTTAACATGAAAAGATAACACATCACACATCATAGCATACCATGCGAAAACTTAGTCATACATCAGCATCATCTCGTGCGAGAACTAGCCTTTCATGCGAGAACCTCACCACATTCAAATCCTACACATCCAATCATCACTGTCGCATGAAAAATACGAGTCGCGTGAAAACTTCATGTCATGCGAAAACATCATGTCGCGCGAGAACCTCCTATCGCGCGAGAACTATCCCCTTTCGCGCGAGAACTTCGTAGATTCAAATTTCATAAAGTACAACTTAACTGCTCATGTGAAAACTACGGGTTTTTCTCGCCCAGTCATAACTTATCGCGTCTAAGGCTGTTCTAACATGCTTAACATCATCAACAACATCATCACAAGCATAAACACGCATTTAGTATGCATAATAGCCCCAAAACGTAAAACTTGCGTAAAAAAAAAGGGGACTAGAAACTCACCTCTTGAAGTTCTAGCTCAAACACAACCTTCCCGAAGATTTTGCCCAACGAAAACTACATAACCATGCATTATATTCATCAATAATACATTCTTAGTACATAACACGAATTGCTACACGAGTTACATACCTCGAACACGTGGATTCTTCACCTTCTCTCTCTCTACACAGCCGTTTTCTCTCTCTAACAGCAGCACTTCTCATGCGAAAATGGGGTCAGACTAGGTGTTCTCAGCTATTTATACCCAGCTCAAACTTCTCGCACGAGGTTCTCGCGCGAGAACCCTTTTCGCGTGAAAACTTTCTCTGCTTTACTTTCTTGAAATTTCCGGTGTTACATAAGATGATGTTGTGGTTTATATTGTATCCCTTTCAACCACATGAAGGGCTGAACTTTGCTGGTTGTTGGAAGAGCTGCTGGATGGATTTTGCAAGTTCATCTCCATCTGGTACCCACTAAGGATACCATACAGCTTTGTGAGAGTAAGAGTAGAGAGGTTTTCAGTTCTTTTAATGGTCACACAGTAGTGAGTCCATTGTCTGGGAAGAGAGAACATGAACTTCCTCACTATGTCCCTATTCTCAAGCTTTACTCCAACATCAGTCAGAGTATCCACAATCTCAACATACCTAAAGTATTGTTGAGTCATGGTTTCACCTGTCATATAGGTGAAGTTTTCAAACTGCTGCTTCATGATATCCTTCTTGTTCTCTTTGGCTTCATCAGACCCCTCATACATCATCTTCAGTGCATCCAGAGCTGCTTAGCAGTCTTGCTCTTCTTAAAGTCTCTGTATATAGAGTTAGGAAGAGCAGTTTGAAGAGCTGTCATGGCCTTCTGATCTACATCTATTCTTTTCCGGTCTTCTTTAGAGTAGTCAGCCATTTCCTTTGGTATCATGCCACCTCCAGCAGTAGCTGAAGAGGTGCATGGGATGTGAGGTCCTTCGACAATAAATCTCTACATCCTGCTGTTTGAGACTTGATGAACCCTTCCATATGTTGGCACCAAGTATCAAAGTCATCAGGAGTGATCAGTGGAGACTTTGTGATAGTGTCAGTTTCCATATTAGCCTTAGCAAGGGCTGCCATTTGAGTTGTTAAGTGTTCTGTGAAACTAAAGTGGTCAAAGATAGTGAGATCTTACAATCAAGAGCTTGAAATGCTCTAATACCAATTGCATGACCGGTGAAGGGTGGTCATTGCAACAGTTTTACGGGATAGAGAGATATGAAACACTTAACAGATCAAATAGGGAACCGGTTAGTGATGATACAAAGAACACAAGTAAAACAACAAGAACAAGAACAAGAACACTTAAATATGGTTTTTCAAGAATGATGTATATTGCTCTTAAGTTCTTACTAGTGTTAGAAAGCATAAAGAAAAGATACAAGTACTTGAGACACTTTATACTACATCCTACAGCCGACCATACTTTAAAGGCTAGCTGGAAATACTAATCTAGACAACAAGATCAATGTAGAGTCAAAAGGCAGATTGTCTTTTGACTTGTGACTATAACATGCCATAGCTCATATCCTAATATATTACAAAAAAGGATAAAAGTACATAGTTGGAAAGTTATGGACAAAAGTCCTTAATCTACAGTTGATAAAAATAGGACTTTTCAACAACTTATATAAGTTGGTGAGTCTTCAGAGTGGTAGCGGAAAGTGGTTCAGCTTTTATCAAAAGGTGATTCAGAGAAAGCATGTATTCTCTGTTCTCATAAGAAATCAGTCTTTGGCTTCAGAAGACTTTGTCCTTAAAACTTCAGAAGACTTTGTCTTTAGCTTCAGAAGATATGGTCTTTTGACCTCGGAAGATTTGACACCTAGTATAATTCACTGAGTTGTATCAAATCTTCCGAAGTAACTTTCTTGTACTTCATTTTTGCATGCTGAGAGCCTTTGGTTATTCTTTGATTATATCAGCATCTAAGTGTATTCCTTACAATTAAGAAAAAGGATTATTGGAGTTTAATAATCTCAACTTTCATTTATTGGTCGGGATTAATCTTAACTAAGGAATGATTACAATCACTCCTAATTTTGAACTTATTTTCTTCCAATGATCCCTTACTAAGTGAGAGTTAACACTCGTTAGTTTTTTTTTATGAAATAAGGCCAACTTTGAGTCATTTTTCAACTCCAGCACCGCCTAGTCTCAATTAGGTCCATTTCATTGTCTAGCCTCCATCATCACCTAAAATCTACCTCCAACGAGTTCGGTGGTTCGAATCAGGATAGGAAGATTGATGGGTTTTTGGGTGCGGAAGTTTCAAATTGACAGACCTGATGATAGATTTCAACTTTCTGTTTAATGTTTTGGCCACAAAAATAGTCCACGTCATCAAAAAACTAAGAGGTTAACTCTCAGTTAGTAAGGGATCGTTGGATAAAAATAAACTCAAAAGTAGGAGTATCTGTAAATATTTACTGAGTTGGGATTAATCTTGGCCAATAAGTGAAACTTGGGATTATTAAAATCTAATAACCCTAATAAATACATGGTGGAAACTAAGGTCCAACTAATTACCAATATAAGATAAACACTTTAACCAACTTTGGCATTGAAATAATTGCATAAGATATAAGGACGCATTACAAACTTAGGTAAGATTACTTCACACACTTCAATTAGCCCCAATTCGCAAATAATATTATATTATTAGAGTTAACAATGAGAATTAAACCCTCAAAACGTGAAAGAAACATTACAACACCATAGTATCATACTTTCGTTGGGCTACAAGCTAGCCCTTTGTATATGTTAAATATTGTACTTAAAATGTAAATAACTTAAAATATCATTTAAATGTTTTTAGATATGAACATACAATGATGTTTCCAACAGATATTACCAAAAACATCTGGATCATTCCTCTTGGTGTAAGGGTTGATCAATGTGTCAGAGGTAACATCATAAGCTAATTATTCTTTGAATCGATTGAGACACATGCGTCCTTCTTTCTTTGTTGGTTTTTCATGCCAACTATATTATTTTGTCATCTCATCCTCCCACATTTTGCCACGTAAAATATTCTGGTCCTTCAGAGTGTTTCATGGTTGATTTATCTACATGTTGGTGTATCAAATGTCCTTACAATTGTGCATGTACCACACTCATGCTGATGAGTGTGGATAAATATCAATCTATCAAGTACATTTCATGATCATGTTTTCTTTACATGCGAATATGGTCTTAAAGATCTTTTGAGCTCTTATATATGTAACATAATTACATATGTATGTACATTACTAAAAAGGGGTAAGGTCATTTGCTTTTTCAATCACAAAAAATCTTAGTCATAATTGTTTTGTAACGACTAGTGTGACTAATCATTTTGTGACATGATTTAGCAACTTTTCTTGAACAAACAATTTATTTTTTACTTAATTTCATATGATCTTTCACTTCATTTTTAAAGGATTGTGTAGGAATTTACAACTGAATTAAATTAGAAAATATCATAACAAAACAAAATGATTGAAACATCTAGAGATAGGTAAATATAGAGAACGCAGGACAAAATGAACATTAGGTGTCACACTACAATAAGTCGGTGAAGAATCATTGATTCATGCTTGAAAACTTGCATGTGTGGTTCTGGCCAGACTGATGCAAGAGTAGCTAAATCTATCCGGTGGTGGAGCTTGGATATCGATAGTATCCACCCCATCTATATTAGGATATATAACGTGGGTGATTTGCAGGTGTTATATGTGTATTTAGTAAATATAAACTCGCACTGGACGTTGATTTAATATAAAAAAACGAAACTGTGAATAGTCGATAAAAATAAACGTGTTGCAACAACAAAGTCAATTTTATAGAACATTATATCTTAATTTTATATGAATAAAACAAAGACATAATTGAAAGAAAAACAAACATATGAAACAACTTTGACGAATTATGCGTTTGTGCTTTGGTGACTTGTAAGTGGAATCTTGAATAAAATTTACATCGTAACATAGATAAATAAGCTATTTGTAATGGTACGTTTGGAATTTTTTAAAACGTCATACTACAAAAGTTATAAAAGAAACGAAAAGAACAATGGTGAGTGGCAAAGTATAGTAACCCAGTGGGTAAAAAAAAAAGAAAGAAAAAAACAAAGGAAAGAGTATAGAATGTAAATGATAATTTTATTTAAAGTGTATTAGGTTTGTGTTGTAGTTGGTTTGTTTCAATTGAATTAAACACATAAACATCGCATAAATGAACTCTACAAAATGCTAAATCACTTGTAAATTTATATAACAGTAACTTCGAGAAAAGACGCCAAATTTACTATTTGTAGTTATATTTAATATAATGCCTATAAGAAGGTTATGTATCATGCTCTATTTAAATTTATAAAAAAATTTCTAAAAATAGAAAGAAAGAAAAATATTTGTAAATTAGTCATTAATGTAAATTATCAATACTATAAGAGTCAAAAGTGCAATATACCAGAAAATCAGATGTAGGAATCAGGGATTGAACCTCGTATCTTGCCTTGCTCTAGCAAGTATTCAATCGTTCTGACCAATGGCCATTGAAATAATTGTACCAAAGTGGTTTTTTATTACGTCCCTTCATAGTAGGTTGATGATTCAAGTCGTATTAGTAGTAAATCTAGAGAATATGTGAGTTCACGATTAAATAGGTCAAACAATTATTAAACTTCATAGTTTATTTAAGAAAATTGGATTTTAATCATCCAAACTATTACTTATTGCCGATAATAATTCATACTGTTAGTTTGGCCGGTAACACTCCCAACTTTCACTTTTATTACCAACAATAGTCCCAGTGACATAATTTTCAATTTTTTACGTTTGATTTGTATTTATTTTAAGGTTTAATTTAACTTATATGTTTTTTTTCATTCTTTCATAATCATTATTGCGAACAGAATTGAGTCCAAACCAAATGTAAAAAAAAAAAATATGTCACTGGACTGTTGTAAGTAATAAAAGTAAAAGTTGATAGTATTACCAGCCAAATTAATAGTATGGATTATTATTGTTTGATAGGTATAATTTGAATTATTAAAATCCAATTTGATTTTTATTTAACATAAGTTGGGGAATAACATGATTTGCTAAAACAATTACTAAACATCAAAAAAATTAAAGAAAATTTCTATATTAAAAGGAGAGAAATAAGATGAAGAAGCCGGGCAACGAACAGTGTACCCTGGTTTTGCTCCAACTACGTAAAAATCAACCAAATTGTCTTTGTTTTAAATTTAGTTTCAAAAAAATATATAAGTTGTAAACTAGTGGGTAAATTTAATTTTACTATTCATAATTGGTAACTATGTATGAAATTGCTTTCAAGTTAATTAGCAATGTTTTGCGTATGAAACTCAGGTATCTTGAGTCTCGCTCAAGGCAAATATGTTTTGAGTTGAGTCAGAAGATTTTTTAAGTCGTGGATTTTCTTTTGAGTGGTTGGCGTGTAGTACCGGTTGGGAAACAGATAATAAAACAGATTAAGATAACAATTACATTTGTCATTTTAAAAAAAAGTAAGTCTAGATATGAAAGTTGCTTTGACAACATTGGTGTGGAGGCAAAGGGAGTTTTGGGTGAGATTAAGTCTATTTCTTTTCTTTGGCTTGTAAATAGAAGGAAAATTGATAGAATAGATTGGAATAGTTGGCCTAAATTTTATTTTTATTTTGCCTCTTTGTTCGTGTTTTCCTAGCTTCTTGTTAGTTTGTTTGTTTTCTACTTGCAGTTAAAAAAAGAAAAGCATTGTTTCGCATATTGAATTGTTGTCTACAAAAATTTTAGCTCCTTAAAGTTTAGCACTAATAGAGGCTTCTATCAAATGGCATTCTATTACTAGTAAATAGTGTGATAAGTGGACAGTATTTTACCGAATAGGTCGTGCGACTCGCAGGACACTTGGTACAAGTGGTTTTGTATGTGGCGGTGTTTCAAACTTTGTTACATGCGATGTTGTAGTGATATCAGTGCTGTTAAGTAAATAAAAGAAACGTACGAAGTTCTGATGACTCGGTTTTTGAGGATCGAAACATAGATAGAAAACATTATATAGGGGCATTGGGTATCGTTGTCATTCGATCGGTATTTTATTCATTATTCATTGTACCACCATGTTACAATCACTCGATATAAACATACAATACCGAAAAAACAAGGTCGACTCAATAATTATTGGGGCCTAAAACGAAACAAAAGTTTGGGGTTCTCATCTATATGTTATTCTTAAAAGAACTATGCCTCGGACTGACTACATAAACAAAATCATTTATAGTTTATGAAACAACAAAGGGCAGGAAACAATTTTATTAACTGAAAGTCTGAAACAATATCAATTGCCAAAGAGCAGAATAAATAATAAACAAACAACGATAGATTAAGTAAAGAGAAAAGTAAATGCAAGTGTAGATTAAATCAAAACAAACAATAATAGATTAAATTAGCAAAATAATCAGCATAACTCAAGATGAGTCAATACTAATTAGTAGATTAGGTAATTAATTACTAAGTGAATTTAGAATTGATGACCTAAAAAAAATGCCAACATTGAACAATCAATAATTTTTTTATAAATCAAGTTTCGTAAGTGACTTCGATGAACTAGGTTTTGTAAGTCGACGTCTATAAACCTTCAATCATTTTGCTATCCATTTTATTTATCTCTAAAAACACAAATATTAATTGGATTATTATATATATTTCCAGCTTATAAAATATAGATAAACGTATATTTTTTTCTTTTCAATTTCGGGGTCTTAAAGTTGTAGGTTAAAAGGTTGTTTTAATTGTTTCTACCGTAAAGACACCCCTGCTTAAAAATACCATAATTCCAATACAAGCTCATTTTTAATAAAACTTAAACCAAGATACTATGAAAAGAAAAATAAACAAAATCACAAATTAGTTAAGTTATTAAAAAAATCAAAATCTATAACATCTAAGGGGTTAAAACATAATTATATATATTTTACAAAGGGTTTAGTTTAAAAAGTTAAGTGTTTAGTTTGCGTATTTTGAGTGGTGGAGTTTTGGTCGATTGCATATGCCACCGACAATACTAATTGAGTTATAAGTAACTAGACTTGCTCAAACATACAACCCAGGGGAGGCATTTCCTGAAATGACTCAAA